>CAUYLG010062867.1:0-12500 GCA_963573385.1 Cacajao melanocephalus | reverse complement strand
TCTTACAAAAGAGGCTTCAGAGAGCTACCTGGCCTTTCTACTATTTCCACCCTGTGGAGAACACAGCACGCATTCCTTTTCACCCTTCTGTTCTTTTTGCTCTATGCTGCAAGATGATGCCCTCACCAGACACTGAATCTGCTGGCACTATGATCTTGGAATTCCAGCTTCCAAAACTGTGAAAATAAATTTCTATTGTTTATAAATTACCCAATCTCAGGTATTTTATTATAGCTGTATCAACAGACTAGGACAGTTGTGTTTAAAAAGTCATGAAAAGAAAGTAATATCAAGCATGCATTATTTGCTATGCATTTTGCATACCTTATTATGTCTATAGAGCAAGTCTTAGATACAAATTGGATTGTCCCCATGATATAGAAAGGGAAAGTTGAGGCTTATGGAGGTTAAGCAATTAAAATAACAAAATCAGTAAATGATAGGGTCAGAATGCAAAGCCACACCTAACACCCTTGAATATCCATATTATTTTTCCTCCACCTACCACTTGATTAGAATTGATAAGAATGTGATATGAAAATCATCACCATTTAACCCCCCATATAATCTGACATACCATTCAAATTATAGATATAGTTATGTCTAATCAATTTAATCAAAGCAGGGCCAAATAAATGTCTCAGAGTAACACCTGGAGAATCTGCATACTCTATTTACCAGCCTACAACCATAAGGTATTTCCTAATTCAAGGCAAATTTCTCAATGTCCCCAAGTTCTGCTTCATAGACAAAGGTGTGTGCAACAGAATTGGAGAAGAGACCCTTTACTTCAACAAAGTCAATAAACAAAAGCATTACATAGAGAGAAAATCTCTGTCTTCAAACCACAGTTCATTCACTGGGACTGGCCAATTACCTGTAAGGATTTAATTTCACTTTCTTTTTTTGTTTTTTCCAACTCTACAGCTCTAAATTTGAAAAATATTACATCCTTATCCCTTAACACATGGGTAAAGATCTACATTGATTAATACATGGAGTTGGTCATGCCCATCTCACTAGAGGTGCCAGTGTCAGCAGCTCTGTCTCCATGTTAGCCAGGTGGCTCCGCTCTCTCATTGCATGAACACTGCCCTTATCTGCAACTGTCTGGCAAGCTCATGCCCTTATGCCAGGGAGTAGATGGTTTAGCCCAAACCTGCCATTAGCTCAAATGCAAATGAAGACGAGTTAATCGTACTGTCTTTACAAACAAAGAGGGTGTCAATTCTCATAATATCATTTTCTATTTTCAATATAAACATCTCAGTAATCTTTAATCAAGTCATACTTTCTGAGTTCATTCCAGTCTCACGGGCCTCAGAACTGTGCTTCGGGGCAGAAGAGAGAATGGCTGGAATAATGTGCTAGAGGACACAGGCAGCTACGCAGCAGACACTGCTATGCACACTCCCGGCTCCCCCATTCCCACTCTTACTACCTCCTCCTCTTCCCCAAAGATTGGGTTAGTGGCTTGGGTAACCTTCCGTTTCCCAATTTCCCTAGCAATATTTTATCAGGAGCTTGATACTCATTTTACTAATTGCTAATTAACCAAGACCAATCCCTTAAGAATCCTCGACAATGTAAGTAAAAAAAAAAAAAAAAAAAAAAAAAACCTACTTCCTCTTCTTGTATGAAGTATGGGACAAATGCCTTACTCCAATGTTGAGCTGAAGGTTATACATAAGAAGTGTATATAACTCAGATGTCATGATGGCTCTTGAGCACTAAGGGAACAATTAAGATTCCCTATTAAGAGTCCATGGCCTACTGAAAATTTCAGAACCTCTCTCTGACATACAAAAGTGCTAACAATAGCTGAATTAAAGGTTACATACCACCTAACCACAAGCTTTCAACAAATTATTGCAGAAATAAAGAATAACCAGTCAGGATATAAAACAAATAAAGCAGCTACTCACTAAGTTCCTCTAGCAAGTGGGTCAGTGAATATTCTAAAAATGTTACCATTTCTACCAGTTTGGGAAGGGGAAAAAAGGTTTATGCAGTACATTCAATTCACAGTAAAGCTCAGTTATTGGTAACATACATAGTAATCATCAGTTAGCAAATCAAAATTGAATTAAACAAAACCTTCTGTCATGGAAGAAATATTCTGGGGCAGAGCATGGTTGATCTAGGAGTTAGATGAACTGAGCCACATGGAGTTTCACAATGTTATTTAGGGTAGGAATCTGATTAAATTAGATTGCTTCAGAGCAGAGAGGGGGAAAGGAAACCAACATGGTGAACATATTTTTTTGAAAGATACAATTCTAGACATTTTACATCCATCATCTAAATACATCCCCTCAACAAAGCCACTGAATATGTGTGATTGTTTCTATTATTATTGGCAGGGGAACATAGCAATGTGGAAAAAAGTCTATTTTATCCAAAATATTGTTAATTGAGTTCTGGAAGCCCTCACTGTGAGACAGCCTCATCTACAGGGCAGCCCCATGGCATGAAACTAAGGGGGCAATGTTTTGGCACAGCCTTACAGTATTTTATAAGGTTAATACAAAACATTATTTGCTTTCCAGATGATACAACAAATTTTTTAAAGCTCCAGTGAGTAGCAACCAAAATGTGCTTATGAGTATTTTAATATTAACATGACCCATTCTCAATGGTTTCTCAATATTTTTTAAATGGGATGACTGTGCCTGGTCAGTATCCATAACCTTCCCATGAAGATATAAAAGAAGCAGAAATCTATATCCCCATTGTGCCAAAAATGAAGACACAGAACAGTGTATGTCTTTTAAAAGAATGCCAGTTGTCTTTCTCCTACAACCTCTAAAACCTTTGAGATTCAATAGATCAATATGTACATAGTTTACCTCGTCTACCTACTCGTTGAAGACACAACATGTTATTGGAAACAATCCCAAGATGGAAGACATCTTGCTCTCAAGAAGTCTTGAGTACAATTGAGTTTACTAGCAAAACTAACCCAGGTTTTCCTCATTTGTCTTTGGAATGTGCCCCAAAAACTATTTATTTCATCTCATGATAAGGGAGTGAGCCTATGAGTCAGGTAAGTCTGTTTATCATAATGGCCAGAACTTTTAAAAATACTTCAACAACTGTGCTGTGTGCTAAGTCAAATCAAAATCTCTCAGAGGAAAAAATAATAGTAAAAGCTTCCAATGATTTATTAATGACCTTCTACCTAACCAGTTCCTGGAAAAAAAAAAAAGAAAGAAATGAGAAACCTTTTATATTACCCTGGAATCTAGCAAGCAAGCACCATGAACTTGCATGCCATGGAGAAGATATGATGAACTCCAGCTCAGAATCATATTGAATCAGGTTCAATTCAGGACATAAAATGAAATGAAAAGCCCAAACTAATTAGATTGTAATGAGCAGTTCATATGCCTTATGTCGTTTTATCACGTGCAGTAGGTGCTGTATCCCTACAGTGAATGACTTCAAGCAAGTCATCAGCTTGTACTGTGTTCAAGAATGCTAATCAGAAGGAAAAGGGTCTTTTTATGACATGCTTGAAGAAAACAAGATTGATTGTAGCTTCTTGATCATAGCAGCGCTAGTGGAATGGTTTTATCTCTATTAAACTTCACTTGTGTTTCTGGAAAGCATGGAGTGTCCTAATGAGACAGGCTGAAATAAAGGAGTTCATTAGTATGAAATTGCTAAAGTTGAAATGTCATGTAACAAGTTGGGAGCTGATATTCTGAAGAATGTTCAGCATACGGGTCTGAAACTTCAAATGTGAGCAACAGGTACCATTTTGGTTTCCTTGGCCTCTGCTTCTCCCCTCTCCGCTACCACATTATTGTTCAGTGAATTCTCAGTGCTGTGGCCCCAGGGGGACTTTAATTGTATCACACATACCTCATAGCAAAGCATTTTTTGAAAATGCGTACTTTTTGTAAGATCCCTAAGTGACTTTCAGTGTACATGACCTTGAGAGAAAGCCTTTCAGTGTACCATGACCTTGACCTTTAGATTCTATTTAAACTAAATAAAGAGAAACACAGACTAATAAAAGCAATTCCTTTTCTGTGTGCAAGTTATTTGCCAGTTTCCTCTTGATCCATGATCCACTCTTCACCAGCTCTGTTCTGAATCTCTGGGAACCACATTTCCCAGGGTCCCTTGCCAACTGGATTTTGGTTTAATCAAGAGGAGGTACTGGCAGAATCCTGAAAGAAGAAAAATCGGGATGATTTTGGCTATTTTTTTCTGGTCTTTCTCTGCTTTGACCTATGCCTCTGGCAATGACTATCTTCACTATAATTCTGGCTCTCATTAAAGGAACCCCGTGCCCTCAGTGGTCACAGCTCCTGAAGGAAAGTCCCCACCAGTGTTCTAGTTCCCCAGGAGCGGTCCTTATTTCTGACATCATTTCCCCCTCATGGGGTGCTTACAGCCTCCTATTGTTTCTCATGTCTGTGTTGCCTCACCATCACTTCACTAACACTTCTGTCACCTGTGTAACCAACTCCCTATACTAAATTGCCTCTGTTTGAAAAACCTAGAGTGGTTTCTGTTTTACTGCCTGGATCATGACTGACAGAGTGATCTCATTTAAAACTTACTTCTCATGAATAGCATTCCCTTTGAAAATATCCTCATGAGAAAATGACCACAGGAATAAAGAAAATAACTCCTGAAAGAAAAAGCTTTACACAAAGCTTTCTCTATGACAATTCTTCCCCAATATGGCTATTTTTTTGTGAGCCTGCTACAAGATTCTTTTAAAATGACAATTAGAAGTCCTTGAGCATTTAAATATCTGCACATTTCTAACCTTCTGCAGATTTTCTCTAAGTGATGTATGTTCTATTTAATTTCCTGCTAAAATTATATTTTTCATGTTCATGTTTAACGTATCTTCAATATTTTCAATGCAACATATACAAATTTCATTTGCAGTTTAGTATGGTAAAATAAGATAATTTTGTAATAAAGTTGAAGGTTAAAAAAATGAATATAGGCTATATTTCATGCCTGTGTGAGTTAAGAGATATACTTTGGTTAGGAAAGGAAAGACATTCCTCCCACTTTCATATTTTTCTAGCCCTTCTTCTGTTAGAAAACTTGAACCAACGAACACAGTCTTATTTGTGATTTGAAAAGAAGAGAACTGGGTAAATATTTAGCCTATCCTTAATTATCCTTTCTAATACTGAATATTTACATTTCCACATAGTTGGAATTTTCTCTCAGTGATTTGGCAACTATAAATTATCCTTGCCCTCCAGACTCCCGGGTTCCACCAGCAGCACATTAACGGTGGAGTTAAAAGGCTGCAGTTCTGTTATTAACAATTAATACTGGTTTTAAACATGAATACCATGACTTGCTGTTACCACAGTTACTTTACATTTACATTTTAAAATGTTAATGCAAGAAGCCCTTTGTTGCTTGCTGATGCCAAAGTATTCAAGCTCCAAAAGCCCATTTTTAAATTCTCTTGCCAACATTTAATATATCAGAAGTGCCCAACAGAGGGACATCATGGCAAATTGTCCACGGTTTTTCAGCAGTGAAAACACAGGCAATCCTCGTTTTTCTTATGGAGGGTTGGCCAATCAACCAGAGCTTTCCTCAAACAATGACTTGATCAGACTCCATCTTACTAATTAGGAAGCACCACAATTAGTGTTTCTAGCTTAATTTTTTGCTCATTACCTTTCTTCATGTATATGTCCAAATAACATTTTGAATTTAAAACATGCTTGACAAAAATCAACCTGAGGTGAGGGACCTGATCCTTAGGGGTTTTCCCTAAGGCTAGAAAGATCTAAGAACCACTTCACATAAAAGCCTCAGCCTCAATGAAGCTGAGGAATCGAACTAGTACTCCTGACACCTTCCCTCTGAAAGAGTGTTTTAGTTTGCTAGGGCAGACTGAGTGGCTTAAACAAGAGAAACTCATTTCCTCACAATTCTACAGGTTCGGAAGTCCAAGGTCAAAGTGTAGGCAGGGTTGGTTTCTCCCGAGGCCTCTCAAACGGTCATCTTTTCCCTGTGTCCTCACATGGTCATCCCTCAATCTGTGTTGTGTCTTAATCACCTCTTCTTCTAAGGAAGAAAACAGATTAGAGGCCACCCTAATGACTGTTTTACTTACTTACCTCTTCAAAGAGCCTGTCTTCAAATTTAGTCATATTCTGAGGTACTGTGGGTTAGAGCTCTAACATACAAATTTCAAGACGACACAATCTAGCCCATAAAAGTGAGGCTGGAGAAATTTCTCTTTGCTGGCCTCGTACTTTCCTCACTGCAAACTTTTCCTCTGCTAGTGGTTCACTTACCCAGTACTTTCATTCTTAAAGATCTTTTACTTTCACTTCTACCAAAACTTTTGAATAGGTTATGAAAAGCTCATGTTACATTATGACTTAAATGATGACTAAATTTTATGTATTAACTTTTTCAAGTAGATTTGCTTTGAAATGGGAGGCTAAGTGTTAATCCACCTTGGTTTGGTTTGCTGGTACCTGAAATTTCAGAAATGCTAAGAAAACTGAAATTTCAGGCACCAGCAAACCAAACCAAGGTGGTATTTTGTGTCCTTCCATTGCCTCTGAAATCACATCACATAGGAAGCCATCTCAGTCACCTCCTTGTAAAGGCAACTATGGTCCTTGCTCCCATATTCTGTCATCCTAATCATTCAAGCCTACCTAACATTTTCTTGATTGCATTTATTGAGTGCCAGTGGGATACTACATCCAAAAGTTAGTAAGTACTGCCCAAACACAAATCTCCATCTCAGAGCTACTAGAAGTTATGTTTATGATTCAATAATTTTTTTTTAACTATTGCCCAAACTGTGCCTCAGCATGACCCAGGTGGACTAATCCTGTTAGAGGTACTATTTTGGGATGCCATAAATGTAAGCTTCTGACTATTTCTAGTCATTAAACATCCCATGGAACTCTTCATAACACTAAAGGCTTTTAATCCTCAGCTTCTGGCCAAATTCCAACTGGAATCATTATGTTCTGCTTACTGTACCTAAATTCTCATATGGACGCATGAGGGGTCTCTTTCATTGTATCATCTCCACAATTAAACTGCAATCTATAGTGTGTGCTGTATCGTTCTTAATGTGGTAGAATGCAAGCTGTATAATTCTATAAGTTGCGTTCCTGATCAAACTCAATTCAGTCATTACATTTCTTCAGGTTCTTTGGCATAATTTGAGCTAACATGCATTTGATAAGTGCTAAATGTTATGTCATCTTGAATCACGGGGAGTAGAACCCAGTAGTTCACCATAAGAGTCTCTTTTCTAACAACAGGAAAATAGAACTTTCTGCCTGAATTTCATTATTGCTCACATAGTTGTTTAGGAATTTGGTTTCAACGCAGAAACACACAAAACATTATAGGCAACTTGAATTCATTAGGTTTTTTGATTACATGGGAAGTTCAGAAGAATGAAAACCTGGTCTTCCAATACATCATACCCAAATGGGTAAAGTTTCCAGTTTATAGTTATAAGGGAAAAAGAATATCAGTTTTTCAAAGGTCTGATCACCTAACAATCAAAAGTTAAGCAAAATTATCTCACCGAGGAGTTCCTAAAACCTAAAAGGCCTTTTTTCTTTTGGTTTGAGACAGTTTCACTCTTGTTTCCCAGGCTGGAGTGCAATGGCACAATCTCAGCTCACCACAACCTCTGCTTCCTGGGTTCAAGCGATTCTCCTGCCTCTGCCTCCAGTAACAGCTGTTCTCACCAGAGAAGGGATCTGGAAGGCATCTAGTCTCAAGCCTGGGATAGAGAACTAGAAACACCGGCACCAAACTAGGGCAAGAGTGGAGGGCACAGCAACGGAGTCTGCTAGCTTTTGCCAGTCTCAGCTTCATGGATGAAAAGGGCTCAAGTTGTCCCCATAAAAGAGCAATGGAGGTGAGTGGAGCCAGGTAGGTGGCCTTTTACTCTACACTCCTGTTCAAGTACTCTGACATCTCTTGGGCAGTATGGGTCCAGTAATAAATCCTTTTGCAGCTGAGGCATAGGAAAGTTTCCTTGCCAAACACCTAGACTTATTTTCTCCTTGTGATTCCCACTCGAATGATTTCAGGAGGTTCATGTGTCCATAGCTGTCACAGGTGAGGTCTGCGTCTACGTGATCCCACGAGGGCAGAGCAGCCAAGCTGATAGAAAACTTCTCCAGGACAAAATTCAATGGTGCCTATTTGTAACCTTTTTTAAACTCTTACATCGAGGATACAGAATTCACATATCCAACCTGTACCCCCTCACCATATTTGGAGCCTTGATTCCCTTTTTCCATGTACAGGGACAATGAGGAACAGCAATCCTGCAGCTTCAAAATTCAGTTCATTTACAAAGCTATTTTTCTCCTATGTAACTTTATTACCATCAAAATAGCACTTTTACGTGACTGAACGGATCTTCAAATGGAATAGAGCTTCAACTATTAGACAGATTTCCTTCTGGTAAACAGGACAGTAAATAGCATGGCTCACCAAATTCAGATGCAAGACAGGCTTGATCTAAACTAAGATAGCTTAGAAAAAAATAGAGATACAAAGCTTTAAAGAACTAGTATATATGTGGTATTTTATTGTACATTTAATTCCAAGAATTTTCACTCCTTCTCAAGAAGATATAACAAACTGGAAAACTATGAAAATGTATTTGGTGAAAGCCTAGGAGTTATATTCTCATTTAAGCTGTTTCCACTTTTTTCCCCTCTTCAGATTTTGAAGCACTGTCTTTAAAACTGTAACATACCCAGAAGGGTTGGCAGAATTGGGACTGGAATAAAATAGGATACAATTTGTAAAATCATCTTCATATATTTGAATAAGGTATGCTTCCCCCTCTCAAACTTACTCTGTAAAATGGCTCTTATAGCAGTTGTTAACACCATAGTGTGAATATGAGGCAATGTGCTAACTCTCTGTGTAATATTTGCATTTTGGATCTCATTTCTAATTGTGGAATGAAATAATCTGTTCCAGATAAAAGAATTTTAAGTTTAAGCCCAGAAATTATTTTTAAGCTCTACTTGATCACCTTTTTTTGGTAGCTTGAAGGGAAGACTCACAGAAAGTATTTTTTCTTGAGAGAATATTCTCTTCCTGCCAATTTTGCTTTACAAAACTACATTGTTTTACATTATGTATGTTAATCAATGCACTTGGAGACTGCAGAGAGCTGGAAGGACTTAAAGCTGGAAGGACTTTAAAGTTTATTGAATCCAATACCCTCATCCAGAGTTTTTAAAATAATAAATCTACAGCTGTCTTTAAACTAATCTTTGATGCAAACTGCTATTTCATTAATGGTCTTTCCCCAGACGAATCTCCATCAGTGACACGATTCTTAACTGTCTCTGGTGTGCATGTCTTTACATCCAGACATGCCCATTTTGCACAACCACAGATGCAGTCCTTGAGGTGATGCTACAGAACCAGCCTCCATGGATTATGTGCTGTGTGTCAGTTTCCAGGATTATGTGGTGATGCTTTTGCTTTAAGCAATGCATTATCTCTAGTCACATCTCCTGATTGGCCAGTAGTGAACACGTGTGTGGCAGCAGGTTGGGGTCAGAGACAAAACGCATGACTCATAAAAGAGATGTTGACAGGTCCTCATAAGGATGAACACCTAATAGAGTTTCATTAACCAAGTGTTCTAACCAAGGAGTTAACCAGCTGCAGATACTGACAAATAGGCGCGTACCCATTTTAAGATGAAATCATTTTACCATCATTGGCCCACTTTTCAGCAAATGCATGCTAACGCATTATCAAGTTTCCAAGCAATTATTCAAATCAGTAGAATGTACAAGATATCTCTTTTTCTATTAATAAAGATTGTGTTGAGTTGTTGACTGGTGATGTGAATGGACAACCTAAGGAGTGGGGTGGAATTTATTCTTATGATTAATAACAGATATCATGTGGGCCCTGGCGTGATCTGCAAAGCTTCACTTTCCAAAGCAAGAGATCACAAGTTACCCATGACCCGATGGCATTTGGTTTTTAATGAGTGTATTTTATCTTAACTCATGTTGTCATGTGAAGCCATGATGTCACCTAAATGTAGCTAAGTCATAAAAGGTGCCATATTCTCCTAGTAAAATATTATTAGCATTTTACTAGTCTCTTGTATCCTATAATACGAGGCAAAGAGGGAATCAAATGTCTACATTTCTTTTCTTCTATAATAGAAATGAACTTAGCATATTTTCAAGAAAAGACTACAGTTGTATGATTATATAACAAAGGCAATATTGCTCAGGATTTAGAATGAAGGAACGCAGAAGACAAAATGCAAGCAATACGTAAATGCCTGCATCTTAGAGAGTTTAAAATTTATCTGGTTTATGTGTAAATCAAATGTATCTGGTAATTCCTTGTCTTGAGGAAGCACATGAAAGGTTATCCCCAACCCTTAGGAAAACTGATGTCCCAAACTTGTTGTTTTCAACTGCAACGCGTTTGCCTAACAGGGACATATTATGCAATATTGCACATTAACACAGAAGGAGGATGCCAGTAGCTTGCCCGAGGTTCAGAGCCCACAGCCTTTTCACAATGTCCGATCCAAAGCAACACTGAACAGAGTGCAGTGTCATTTGAGGGGAATAGGTCTGATCCAAGACCTTCAGTAAGCTTCAAACCCACAGAAAAGAGACTGAGATCTTCACTGCAGTGTATCTGTTTAGAGGAAATGTGATGCCAACTAACCATTCTGGAGGATAATTTCTGTGCTCCAGAATTTCCATGTGTTCCCTATGTCACCAGTGACAGCAGGCATCATAGTGTAGGACTGCGTGTTACCACAGGGTCTAAACCATGACCTTACATGAGTAGGTGTTTGACAAAGTTTATTTGCGAATTTTGCATGTGTAGCAACTTGGTTGACATTATCACTATCTTCATTCACTTTTATTCCAACTGCAGCCAAGAACCTGGCAGGAGCTGAAGGGGTGGGGGACACTTTTGCAACCAAGTGCTTAATTAGTTCCCTCAGTTAAGAAATGGAGTGAGTCACAGAGTAGGATTAGAAAGAATGCAGATCTGTTTGGGCTACTATGCTAAATTTAGCTAATGGTTAATTCAGTCCATCCTCAAGACAAGATAGAGGAAAGAGATTAATAAGTTGAACAGGTATGAAGAAGATAGGCTAGGAACACTCAACAACTCTTAAGATCTCTTGAAATTCACTTCCATAAAAACAGTTTCATTGTTTATAACTATTAGACAGAAGATTACTCTCTAGATCCAAAAGGAACAAGTTACAGTGGAAGCAAAACAACACTAACACTCATTAATCCAGATAACCAAAATCCAACCACTATGCAAATGATGGTGGTTAACTTATTTGCCACGCCCAATTTTTGCTGAAATTATTCTGTCTACACTTCCCTACATAAGAAATAGCACTAGGCTAGTTTATGCATGAGGATGTCCACTGATTCTACCAGCAATGAAGACCACCGGCCCACCAGGAACCAGGAAGTTCCTTTCTGAGAGAGGTGGTTATGATCCGTCATGGACTATAAACAGAGTCAGAATCAGGGACTATGCTGGGTCATGCCCAGAACCACTCAGCTGAGAAAGCCTCTCAAGTAAGAGCCTGCCCTACTTTGAGTGGATACTTTCATGAAGTCAGAATGCCATGATGAGAAGAGCATGCTCTATAGTTTCTAGTGTTCAATCCTCAAAGTGCCTAAATCTGAAAAAAAAAAGTTTTCAGCTAAGGAAATGATAAAAGGCCTTATGTGTGGGAAAATAAAGATGAATTTTGAAATTCAAAAACAAATTAAATCGAAGAAAATTGAAAAAAATCAAATTTGTCCTAAATAAACACATGAATAGATATAATCTGATGAAAGCAGTGCTAGTACTCCAGCAATAGTGATAACATCAAAGAGAAACAGCATCTAAGTCTGTAAATGTTATTTGGGTTTTTAACTTAAGTAAACACTATCTGTTAGTACACTTCACCTTGAACTGTAATTTATTGAACAACCAAACTTCAATACCAAGATACTAGTCAAGGGGATCTGGAGTAGAAGTTCTAGTGGACCCCTCTGGCTACACTGGAGATAGTTGCAATGCCACTGAAATGATGTGCATGATTTTGCAGAAGTAGCATCAGCACCAGGCATTTGCAAATGTGCTAAATTCTCCAGAACTTTGATGCAGGCAAAATGTTTAAGGATAGAAATAGAAAACTATGCTATAAACTAAAAGCAGCCTTGCAAGTAATTACATGCCCACTTCTCAGGGTGATAAATTACACTTGCTCATGCTTTTTATACTTTTTCTATGATTTATGGGAAGATTATAAGTAATCTTTTTCTTTCCATTGATACTAGTAAGTTTGCATTAAGGCCATACATGTCAGTCTGGAATTTAAAAAAAAAAAAAAAAAAAAAACTTTGAATATGATCTGTAGCTAAAACAGGTGGTGAAAAAATGTAGCAGCTAGGATGTTAGACTGAAAAATAAGCAGGGTGGGGGTG
>CAUYLG010062866.1:0-75770 GCA_963573385.1 Cacajao melanocephalus | reverse complement strand
GGGCCCCTCTTGCCCCCCCCGCCGCGCGCCCGCGCTCCCGCGCTCGGCGCTAGCGATACATCGCGGGCGCGTTCGAGCGCTCGATCGATATCGGGCGCGCGAACGCGAACGCGCGCGCGCGCGCGCGCGCGCGGCGGGGGGGGGGGAGAACAATAACATTACTATCTTGTGCCAGAGGTGGAGTCTCAAAATTTGGTAGAAATTTTTGTATATAGATTTCCTATATCTTTTAGGTGAGCCTTCTGGTTGTGTAAGATGTGGCATTAAAACAGAAACATCCTATTAAAAGCTATATAATTTAGTTTGATTTTGAAATTCTGAAATGGAGAAATCCTTTCCTCCCAGAAACAATGTCTTCTGAGATTTAACCCTTCTCTTTATTTTTTAGACAAATATTAAATAACTAAGAAGTAATAGAGATTGTGGTACACAATAGAGATATAGAAGTAAACTTAATATAGACCCTGCTCTCCAATCTATAGCTAGAATGGGCAGATCACAATGTCTATGATTATAAAATAGTAACTTTAATATATATTTTAATATTCATGTCAAGGTGTGATTTGTTTCCCTAGATCGCTTTAAGGCTGCTAGAATAAAGGGTTCTAGCTACTAGGTTAATCTTCGGGTAAATTTCTAGAGCAATCACTAATGGTTGTGCAATAGATACACCATGCTTAAATATAGGGATATCATTCACCTCTTGGTCATCCTAGATGTGTGTAATTATAATAATAGTTTTCCAGCATGTATAATAGAGTGTGTTTAGTAAATAATACCTGTTCCAAAAAATTGCCATATTTACTAGCACTGAGTAGTCCTATTGGCTGGATTGAAATTAAGTATTAATTCAGATGCCTGTATTTTATAGACTAATTTGTTACTTTCTGCAGGTGGCTTATGAATGTATATTTGTCTCTGGAATTTCTTAGTAACAATTCATTTTGAAAAAACATTGGATTGTCATAACTAGAAGAGACAGGAGTGTTTTGTTTTTTCTATTCACTTATTTCTATTCTGTTAGTTTTTGAAGTGAATAATCTAAGACAATCTTTTATCAATTAAAATATCTGACACTCATTTAAGATCCCAAGTCTTAGGAAAAAAATATATGTTTCTGCCTTCAGAAGTATGAATTCTCATTTCTTTCTTCCAATTTTAGGGTCTTTTGATATATTTTATAATTTAATAAGCCTTAATATAATCCCTCAATGTTGCAAAATTTTGCTGCTTTGAAGAATGTATCTGAAGCATAGATACCCCAAAGTCTTAGAGAATACAATTTGTGGGCATTCACCAGCCTTCCAAAGACTTCATCGGATGGGTTATTCCTAGTTTTCTAAACTGTTTTAAAGAACAAAATTGGCCTGCTAAACATAGCAAATAAACAACAAAAACAAAAATCGAAAGGTTGCCAAACTACATTGTTTTATTTGTAGTATTTGTTCTTTTATTACAAATAATTCAATAAACTACAGAAATTTCAAATCTATATCCAAAGGCATTAAGAAAAAGATGTTTTATAATTGTCTGTTTTTATCTTCACGTTTTTTAGAAAAACATGCCACTGTACCAATTATTTTTTTAAAAATGTATTCTGATATTATTATTTTTTAAATTAGCTATCTTATATCTAATCTCATATTTGAATCTAACTAGATAAACTATGCTCTGATGGGTTTAGGATTTGTCCAGACTTCTTTTTTGAAAGTAACAGGGATACATTCTGTGCTGAAAGCAATTTATATTACTATTTCTTTCCTATTTTAGATGTAATTTTGAAGAGTTCTGTATCTTCAATCTTACCAAGAAATCATATAAAATAGACCATAAATGAAATTGCATTTTACATTTCTCCTAAATGAATTTTCCACATCTCAAACTGTGAAATCATTGATATATAATCTAATTCAAGCTCTACTCTGTAGACAGAAAATTAATTGGAGTTTTTCACTCAATCTTACTTTTCTTTACTTGCTTTTCAAAAATCATTTTCAAGTTGTTGTTGAAATGTATGGAAAAAATAGTTTTCCCTAATGACATAATGTTTTTGCTTGTATACTGTAAATGTTAAAATGTTAAAGTATCTTATTCCATTTCAATCCTCAAAAGAAAAAAGTTAGCAAAACAAAAAAGATTTCATTAGACTATGCATGCAATTAATAGCAATGTTTACCTCTAGATGAAGTACAGAAAAGTTTTTGATTTCATTGATCAAACGTAAGAAATCAAAGAGGACATTAAGTATTTAATTTCACATGTCATTTATCTTGTTTTTACAAGAAGAATATATGTCTAATTAAATTTTATAATTTTAACAAGGATTAAGCTAAAGTTAGAGAGATAATATAGTTTGATACTACCAGAAAGATGTTGATAGACTTTCTGTAGAGAGGAAGAACAATGGTGAAAGGACAAAAGTAGATAGCCAATCTTTTGCCTTCATACTCTAAATTTGTGTTTCTTTCCTAAGAGGGACCTGAAATAACATCCTTTTTTCCTGGGGTTGGTGAGTTGGTATGGTGGTGAGGCAAGGGGAGAGTCTATTTGGTGGCATTACTCATTGATTTTGGGGAAAAAATAGAACCTAATTTATTGATTTAAAAAACAACTACTTAGCAACTTGTAGCCTTTAATTCTAGATTTTTTCCATAAATTCAGGCAGATGCATATGTGTGTGTGTGTGTTATGTGCACAGATGCGTGTGTATTCTTAAAAACAGAAATAAAATCTAACTAGATTTTGATGTAACTAACAAAAATATCTTTCTAGATCAGTATACTTATTCTACCTCTTTTTTGAATGACTATGTAATATTCTATATGATAGAAGAATTTTAACATTAAATTATTCCTTAATATATTCTCTTATATTTTGTCTGTCATTAACATTTTATGTACATATATCCATATGTATATGCCTTTAATATCTGTATTTTGATCAATAATGTCAAATTACTATAAAGCAAATTCCATTTCCTACTCATTGTTATAAAAATGCCATTTATTTGTATTATCCTCATTACTGGATGTAACGAGTCTTTTAACATGTTGCCAATGTGATGGCTAAAGATTATCATCACATTTTAAACTTATTTTCCCTTGCTACCAAAAAAGTTAGCATATATACATATATATATATACGTATATATATATATATATGTATATATATACGTATATATATATGTGTGTGTATATATATATGTATATATATATACGTATATATATGTATATATATATGTCCTTTTCTTTCTTAAATTCTTGTATATCAATTATGTTATACATATTTTTCTCTCAATTAAACTTTTTGTCTCTAGTCTTACATAAGGCCTCCTATTCCAACCATAAGTTCTTTTAAAATTTCTTCTTTCAGTTATTTTTTATTTTGCTGGTTTGCTTACATATTGCCTACAAGGCATTCTTATCCCAAGTGTCAAAAACATTTTAAATATCTTCCTTAGTAATATTATTCTTTATTCAATTTCTTTTTATCTTTAATATGTAGCAGTTTACTGTGTAAGGTAGAAATCTAATTTTATTTTCTTTGAAAAGGTCTAATTGGGATTTCAACACAATTCATGGAATAATTCTTTTATTTCTAAATTGACAATTCACTTTTATCATATATTATATTTCTATATACTGGAGATCTTATTTTGAAAGTTTAATTTTGTTTTCACTGACTATGTATTGCTACAATAAGGTTTTGATAAACTTTATTTTGTTTTTTTTAATTCTCCTGAGATAAATTCCATCTAAGAATTCCCTTTTTAAATAATTTGTTATAAAATCTCATGTTGATTGTTCTACTTAATTATAATGACCTTAACATGTCACACACAAAAGATGAGATGCTGATTAAAACTGTATGAAATGCATCAAAAATTTAGGAATAATGCATTAATAATATTTTTATAGGCAAAATATTTATTTTGTATTTATTTTTTGTTCATATGGTCCTCAATAAAGTTTTTTTGTTTTTTTCACATTAGACATATACCTTCCCTGTTATAGTTCCACTTAATCATTTCTCATAGGTCGTGTTGTCTTTGTAAAATGAGTAATTTTTTTCTTCTGTTTTTATTTTTGATGAATTTGTACTGGTATTAGAAAGTTACTGTTTTTATATTCATTTATGTTAGGTTATCTACCATAATTTTAAAATTAAGGACCACAGTTATAGTTTTAGTTATTTTCTTTATTCACATTAATTTTATCTGAAAACAACACAATGATCTATTCACTTACTTATTCAGTGATTTTTATTAAATTGGGCAAATACTATGTATCAGATTTGTGGGTAGGTGCTGAGGGTATCACATTAAATACCTTGGAATCTAAGGTATTTAAATACTAAATGCCTTCAAATTGCTTAAAGCTTAGAGAGGGTCCTAAATAAATATGTAATTAACTAAGATACAAAGTGATTAATTGCATAGTAGAGTTAACCACAGGACAGATTGGAAGCATACAGGGACACACTTACCTAGTATTCTAGGCTTGGCTCTCTTCTGCCATTTCAAGTTTCCAAAGCATCTCTTTATGTGTGTTAAGTGATAGGTTCCATTTTATTTTCCCTTGTGCTCATAAAATAATCATAGAATTGAGTGGATTATCATTTCAAGTCTTTAAAACTCTGGAAGTTTAGTGCTTGCTTCAGCAGCACATATAATACAATTCTGAAAATTTAAATCTATAATGCTGTTATTTATCACTCTTACTTATTTTGCTTTCCTACAGCTTTATGTGCAGTAACAATTATTCAGAATTACAACCCTAGAAAGGAACTTTTGTACAGAAGAATTTAGTAGCTTAAACATGAGGAAAAAAAAAAGAGAGAGAAAATTTATTTATTTTTTGACTTTAGGTCTAAAATCAGCAATTTTTACCTACCCTTTAAGAAGTAAGTTCTTATAGTCCTTGATATTAGAGTATCTTCTACTTAGAAAGATTAGAAACCAGATATTTCTTTTCTGGAATTTTTCCCTGAACGATTGTGCTTATGAAAATGTGTTTGATGGTTGCAAAAAAATACCATGTAACTTGTCATTAACAACAGATAACAGATAGAGCCTGTGGAGACAATGTATATTCGTTTACTAACAAATGTTTATTGAAACCCTGTGTGTGACAGACGCTGTTCCAGAAACTTGTGATACGGTCTTGAACTAGAGATAAATCACCTTCTACCATTTTAGAGTTGGCACTCAGGAGGGAGAAATACACAGTAAACAATAAGCATAAATAATATTAAATTAGAGCTTATAAAATTATCTTTTTGTCCAAATGGGCAAGTATAATTTAATGGGTTAAAACTACTTGGTCCTTAATCATTTATGTATAGGATTTTATAAGTAAATTAGAGCTATGGTGATATGGTTAGCTTCAAGTCTCATCTCATCTTGAATTATAATACCCATAATCTCCATAATCCCCAGGTTTCAAGGGAGAGACCAGGTGAATGTAATTGAATCACGGGGGAAGTTACCCCCATGCTGTTTTCATGATAGTGAGTGAGTTCTCATGAGGTATGGTGGTTTTATAAGGGCCTCTTCCCCCTTCAGTCAGCACTTCTCCTTTTTGCTGCCTTGTGAAAAAGATGCCCTGCTTCCCCTTTGCCTTCACCATGATTGTAAGTTTCCTGAAGCCTTCCCAGCTACGCCGATGTGTGAGTCAATTAAACCTCTTTCCTTTATAAATTACCTAGCCTTGGGCAGTTATGTATAGCAGTATAAAAATGGACTAATACATATGGAAAAATAAGCTGGGCAAAGAAGTGTGGAATTTGGATAGAAGAGCAAATAATGATCAGATAGGCTTCAATGATTAAGTAATATTTTGACAAATACTAGAAGTGAGTGAAGCTTTCAGTCATGCCACAGGAGGGTTGGAGATAAGCATTTGAAGTGGAAAACCATAATATGGGGTCTTGTAGTTGCTACTCATTCTTTCTTTTTCAACTTTTATTTTAAATTCAACAGATGCACATGCATGTGCAGGTTTGTTACCTGGGTATATTGCATGATGCTGAGCTTTGAAGTAGGAATGATCCCAATAGCCATATATGAATCATAGTACCCAATGGTTAGTTTTTCAAACCTTACCGCACACCTCCTTGCCCTCTCTAATAGTCCCTAGTGTCTATTGTTGCCATTTTTATGTTCATGAGTCCCCAATGTTAGGCTCACACTTACTAATGAGAACATGGGGTATTTACTTTCCTGTTCTCCAAAGGACACAATTTTGTTGTTGTCTATGGCTTCTTTTTTGGCTGTGCAGTGTAAATGTATCACATTTTCTTTATCTAATCCACCACTAATAGGCACCTATCAGTTGATTCTATGACTTTGCTACTGTGAACAGTGCTTCAGTGAACATGTGAGTGCATGTGTCTTTTTGGTAGAATGATTTATTTTCTTTTGGATATATACCCAGTAATGAGATTGCTGGGTTGAATGGTAGGCCTGTTTTAAGTTGAGAAGTCTCAAAACTGCTTTCCACAGTGGCAAAACTAATTTTTTATTATCATCAACAGTATACACGCATTCCTTTTTCTCCACAGCCTAGTCTACATCTGTTGTTTTTTTGGCTTCTTAATAAATAACAGTCATTCTGATTGGTGTGAGATATCTTGTGGTTTAGATTTGCATTTATCTGACAAGTAGAGGCTTGGAACATATTTCCTTATGTTTCTTGGCCACCTGTATGTCTTCTTTTGAGAAATGTCTGTTCATGTATTTTGCTCATTTTTAATGGGGTTATTTGTTTATTGCATTTCCAATTTTTTAAGTTCCTTATATACTCTAGATATTAGATCTTTGTTAGATGCATAGTTTGCAAATAGTTTCTGCCATTACATAAGTTATCTGTTTATTCTTTGACAGTTGCTTTTGCTTTGTAGAAGCTCTTTAGTTTAATAAGGATTCACGTGTCCATTTTTGTTTTTATTGCAATTTCTTTTGAGGACTTGGCTATAATTGCTTTTCTAAGGCTGATACCCAAAATGGTGTTTCCTAGGTTTTCTTCTAGGATTCTTACAGTGTGAGGTTTTACATTTAAACCTTTAATCTATGTAAAGTCAATTTTTGAATGTGGTGAAAAGTAAGGGTCCAGTTTCAGTCTTCTTTGTATTGCTTGCCAACTATCCCAGTACCATTTACTGAATGGAATAAAAAGGAATGAGTCTTTTTCTCATTGCTTATTTTTGTCAACTTTGTTGATCAGATGACTGTAGGTGCACAGCTTTGTTTCTAGGTTCTCTTCTGTTCTATTGGTCTGTGCGCCTGTTTTTGTACCAGTACCATGCTGTTCTGGTTACTATAGCCTTATGATATTGTTTCAAATTAGATAATGTGATGATTCTGGCTTTGTTCTTTTTGCTTAGAGTTGCTTTGGCTATTTGGGTTCTTTTTTGGTTCCATATGAATTTTAGAACAGTTTTTCCTAGTTCTTTGAAAACTATTTTGTTAGCTTCATAGGAATAGCATTGAATCTGTAAATTGCTTTGGCCAATATGACCATTTAAATAATATTAATTATTCCAATCCATGAACATGCAATGTTTTTGCATTTCTTTGTGTCACTTATGATTTATTTTAGCAGTGTTTTGTAGTTCTGTTTGTAGAGATCTTTCACCTCCTTGGTTAGTTATATTCCTAGGTATTATTTTTGTGGCTATTGTAAATGGAATTGAATTCTTGATTTGACTCTTAGCTTAAACATTATTTTTGTATAGAAATGCAACTAAATTTTATATATTGATTTCATGTCCTGAATTTCAATGAAGTGGTTTATCAGTTCCAGGAGACTTTTGGTGGAGTTCTTTGGGATTTTCCAGGAATAGAATCATATACTCTCTAAACTGGGATAGTTTGATTTATTCTTTTCTTATTCAATGCTTTTTATTTATTTCTCTTGCCTTATTGCTCTGGCTAGCAGTGTTAAGAAGAAAGTTGTTATGCTAACCGTGTATCTGAAAAGGTTAGAATAATCTCAATTTAATTATCTAACATCACACCTAGAGAAACTGGAAAAATAAGAACAAACTAACCCCAAGCTAGCAGTATAAAAGAAATAACTAATATCAGAACAGAACTGAATGTAATTGAGACCTAAAAATTTATACAAAGAATCAATGAAACCCAAAATTGATTCTCTAAAATAATAAACAAGATTGATAGACTGTAAGCTAAATAAACAAAGAAAAAGAGAGAGAAGATCCGAATAAGCACAATCAGAAATGGAAAAGGTGACATTACAACTTATCCCTAAGAGATATAAAAGATCCTCAGAGACTATTATGGACACCTTTATGCATACAAACCTAAAAATCTGGAGGAAATGCATAAATTCCTGGAAACACACAATCTTCCAAGATTCAATAAGGAAGAAATTAAAACCTTGAACAGACCAATATTGAGTTTCAAAATTGAATCAGTATTTAAAAAACCAAAAACCACTAACCAAAAAAAGCCCTCAGCCAGATGGATTCACAGCCAAATTCTACCAGGCATATAAGAAAAGCTGGTACCAAATCTACTGAAACTATTCTAAAAAATCGAGGAGACACTGTCTATTCTAAGAGATACAGAAACCTTTCTAAGTAAGACCCAGGCTTTTGAGCATAGAAATGACATGACATAATCTGGATTTTAAAAACATTACTGTGTGTGTTATAATGCTAATGTTATCAAAGCAAGAACTGTGTTATCAATAGAAGGGCAGAATTAGACCCAAAAGAGACTTTTTAAAATAATTTGAATCTTCCTGATGAATTTTACCTGTGATAAATTCTACCTTTGCCACTTACTAATAATAATAACTTTGGTAAGTTATTTAAATCTCTTAGAAACTGAGTGATCTTCACTTATAAAATTAGGGTAAAATACCTACCTTATAAGATCTACATTCATCTTTTCATTCACACAACAAATAATAATTGAGTGCCAACTTAGTGTCCATCACTTCTCTAGTCACTGGGGATGCATCAGTAAACAAAACAAAAATCCCACACTCCTGAATAGTGGTAAGGATAATGGTAAAGGATCCCAGACTCATGGATAGTGGTAAGGATTAATATATTCAGAATCCTAGCACAAAACATTTGTTATTAGGTAATTGTGAGTTAATTTCTATAGTTTTAAACAAATTTTAAGATTATTGAGAGCAGAAACTCAACTGTTTTCTCCTACATGACTGATGCATGAGTGGACTATATTAAGCAAAGCAAATGTGAATTTCACAAAATCAGTTTCTAGTTCAAGTGACTGTGCAAAACACCACTTCTCACAGGGAGATTTAGTGACATATAAACTGAATATATGTGCCAAAAATTTACTATGTTTACTAAGCAAAAATTCTTCATATTTGGCCTGATCATGGCAGGCCACAATGCTTGTTTCCTGACATAAGAAATGTGTGTGATGAAAGTATAAATTCATGTTCCCTTCTAGCTAAAAATTCCCCAATACTATACATT
The DNA here is from genome assembly GCA_963573385.1 of Cacajao melanocephalus. NCBI lineage: Eukaryota > Metazoa > Chordata > Mammalia > Primates > Pitheciidae > Cacajao > Cacajao melanocephalus. Next base: position 66,293 of record CAUYLG010062866.1, on the reverse strand, counting down.
TGATAGAATTTTTTCATTCCATAATTACCATCATTTATACAGAATATTTCTCAAGTATTTCCAATTTACTAATAAATAATTTTTTCTATATTTCTAATGTTCCTTCTGAAATATATTTTAAAATGCTCAGAATGTGCTAGGAAACGTATTGATTTACCTTCCTATTATTTTTTGTCATATCTCCTCTAGCATAGATTTTTGTCTATCATATATATATAATATTTCACCAAATACATAAGTAAATACTTATTTTATTTTTGATCCCTCTTATAATCAAGTTATGTCACCACTTGTAGAAGAGTATTCTGATAATAGTCTAATTTAAAAAGTAGTATTTTGAATTTCAAAGCTTTCAGTAGAGCTATTGTTCAACTGGAAAGTTTGTAGAACATGAGCTTTTTGTAGAGTCAAAACAAGTTAACAGAATATTTGAAGAAAATAAATTAAAATAAGATAGGATTTCTGACATCTCCACAGGCAATGTCAAGAGAATCATCATTTCTGTTTAATGATCCAAATTATGTAATTTAGTATCACCATCATAATTCACATATGAGAAAAAAAGAGAGGGAGATGGGAAGCAATAAGAGAAAGAAGGAGGTTGGGAGGAATGGAGAAAGGGAGGGAGAATGAGAGAAAGAAAGGAAACAAGAAGCAAGAAACTGAGTGACGATGAAGATGATGTATGTGTACATTTGTCTGTGTGTGTGTGTGTGTGTGTGTATAATTTAGAATGATTGCATTGAAATAATAAATAGTAACATTTATAGTCATGTTAAAAATAAAGCATTGTGTATATTACTATAATGTTTTACCCTGGGAACTCATAATATTAATCAATTTATACTATTTCAGAAAGCATATTTAAAACTTTTGCTGATAAATGGCAAACTATAATGAGTTTCTAGTTAATGACAAGTGAAAAGTGAAAAGAAAATTATATTCAAGAGTAGGGAAAAGATCAATACACAATTGTGAGACCACATATTGGTTAAAAAAAAAAGAATGAAGGAATAAAACCTACGACGTGAAAGCACAATAGGGTGACTATAGTCAATATAACTTAATTGTATATTTTAAAATAACTTGAAGAATGTAATTGGATTATTTATAATGCAAAGGATAAATATTTGAGGGGATGAACACTCCATTCTCCGTGATGTGCTGATTTCACATTGCATGCCTGTATCAAAACATCTCACGTACCACATAAATATATACACGTACTTTGTACCCACAATTTTTTTAATTAAAAAAAAGTAAATGTAGTTGTATTTGGAGCTGGAAAAATGACTTAGGTGACCATGCATGCAAGATTCTTCCTCCCTCATGATTCTTTTTGATATCCAGCTTAATGACATGAAAAAATTTTATAGTAACTTCCAGTTGTTTTATTTTATTTACCAAAAAAGCTGACTGAAAATGAATGGTTTCTAAGGTCAAAATAGGTCACAAGGAAAGAAGGTGTTAAGTTAGAAAAGAGAAGTTCATATACCTAATTATTGAACTTAACATATTATCCATCCTGAGCTTAATTCAATTGAGCACAGTAGAACCAAGCATTTATTGTGTTCAAGCTATGAGCATTTATGTAAATTTCAGTTAGTAACAATGCTCTGGCTATATTATATTTTCAGGTACCAAATCTGCTCCTTTACCACCAATGCAAAATAAAGCAATGGGAAGATGTCTTTGCTTTTCTATCTCTTTGTCAAAGTATTTTGTAGTATAAGATTCTTTTTATTTTAAATTACAAAATTGCACCTAGGCAAACTAACCAAACAAATCAATGTAAATACATAAGTTACTAATTATGGGGTATCACCTGGGACCCAATGAAGGACTGATCAACCAAACATCAGGAAAGCTGGGGATGGGGCAGTCGTGGTAGCAGAAATTCCTTCTTTTTCTCTAGCTATGCTTTCAACAGGGTTGCACTACAAACTAGCTATTGCTTCATTTATTGGTTAAAATTTTCCGTTGTCAGAAATGAAAGGCTGGCTAAACATTTGGAGGTCAGGTGTTCAGCCAGACCTCCTAGACAACTTGGCCTGAGAAAAGACCTAGGGGTATAAACAACTTGGCCTGAGAAAAGACCTAGGGGTATAAACAGACCTGCTTGTTGATTGCTTTTATACCGGGTCAAATTATAGTTCAGCAGGTGATGATACTCACATCTGCCTATAAAACTAGTTATTTCAGGAAGGAGAGTAAAGACCTCCTGGAACCTGGAGAATAAAATAATTCTAGCCAGCTAATTGGTTGAAATAGAATTTCTTCACTTGTTTTGCTTTTTATCATCAAAACAATCAACACAAAGAAAGAGCATACACAGACTAACTTGTAGAGAATATCTATCAATTGATCTATCGATCTATCAATCTATCTATCTATCTATCTACCTATCTATCTATCTAATTACGTACCTATCTTACCTATCTATACAGTTATTTTAGAAAATTAAAAGATTATGTGTCTGTAGATAGACAGTATGATGTTCATCAAATCCATATTTGACATTCAAATTAATTATGGCTGTATGAATATAGTTACAGGTAAATTATGTTGTATAGTGTAATGACAATTTTTCTGAACTTAAAAAACTTCCCTCAAGTCAATAATCGTCCTTTTAAAACATTTCTTTTCTTTTACAGGTATTAGTCATTTAAAGTAATGTCCAAATTTTCTCCAAATCACCTAAATATACAGGTAGCTAAGACAGGCAGCTATAGGGTTATTCAAAGTGCTGGAACTGTCTTCCACATTACTGAAAAAACAGCAGTATGCATATATAGCTGTGTCATTCTTCCTTCGGTCTCAGCAAATTGGCTTTTGTTTCATTTTCTTTTGTAAGCCAGCTTGGTTTCATTTTCTTTTCTTTTTTTCTTTTTCACTTTCATTTACTTTTGCGAATCAGTTTAGAGATGATCCACCTCTGCCAATGGTGCATCTGTTTGTTGATCTTGTATCAAGAATTTGCCCCTGGCCCTTATAAAAAGGACCATTCTGCCAGCTTCCTCAGATACCTACGGTCCTTGTCTTTGTTTGTGCGTTGGATTTCTGAAGTCTCCTTGTTTGTCAAAAATGGAGTTTGGGAAATCTGGTTTTCTATCTCCTTGCTACTTTTGGTTGATTCCAGAGAAAGGAAGGATAGTGTGTCCACTTTACCATTTTCAGGTGAAAGCTCTGAATTACCTTTTACAAATGCAGTAACGTTTAATATATATTTATTACCTAAGGGTTTACGGAAATATAAACCTTAAAAGTTTGATGAGGAAACTGTGGCTCAAAGATTTGTAACCATTTGTTCAAATCTCACACTGTCATTAAAAGAATAATGCTAATAGTTAAGCCTTCTATCTTCGATAAGTTTTCCTCTGGGGGCTGCTTTATTCATCTTTGCATCCCCAGCATCCAGGAATGCCAGATGCTCAGCACACAATAAGCATCTAATATTTGTCAAATGAAGTTTAATAGAATTCTTGTTATACTTGTTTAAAAAGTATTAAAATCCTAACTAGAATGCAATTTACATAAGGCAAAATACCCAATACATATAAATAGGTGCTCTTTTATATAATAATAACAGGAATGTAATGAAATGAAAATTAGGCACTATTTCATATCCATTAGATTGGGAAAATGGATTATGTGACTACACATAATATATTATGGCTATATGTAACTTTCTGTCATTTAGGGATATATAAGTATATGTAACTTAGTGTCATTCAGGGATGCATAGGTAATGGTAAAATGTAATAATTAACTAATATTAGTTAATGTAACACAGTAATACAACACATTAGTTATATTTACTACAACATGGAAAAAAAATCATCATAACAATTATAATCTCTGAGGATGGTGAAGAGTGTAGAGCATTTTGCTTCTTAAACTGTGTATTGGTTTCATAGACAGTTGATAATTGCATCATCATCTACTTTTTAAGAGTTTCTGAAATACTTCATAACTTCCCTTTACTGCAAACTCTCAGTATGTTTTAACTAGAAGACATTTCTTAAGTAACTGATATATAATGTAAGTATGATCGTTGATACATTCGAATCATTATAATCATTTTATTTGTGAATATAGTTATTATATGAAATTTTTGGCATTAAGTAGCTGGGAGGCCTTAATGAAGTCATTTATATGTTTACAACACCAGTTTCTTTATTTATTTATGTTAGGAGTAGGACATGAGGATATCTAAAGATGCTCTTACTTCAAACACTCCATGTTTCTAGAAATGCTTACTGTAGGGGGCTGACAATTTAAAGCATGTAGAACTTGTGTAGAGATTACTTGTAGCTAATCATAACTTGAATTTGGTTTCTGATTGTTATATAAAATATCAGTTTTGAGAATGTACCTATGCTTTTTGTTTCATTCTAACCACTTATGCTTTTTCTCAGATATCTAAATAAGCACTAATAGGGATACCAAGACCACCCAATTGTGTTTATTAATATTAATAAAATATTATTAATAAAATATTAATTGGAGTAGCACAATTATCCCCAAAATTAATTCTAGTCAATGACATTCAAATGATGAGAATAGTGTTTGTAGTCCTGATTTCTGAACATATTTATTTATTTTCTAATTAGAAAAGGCAAGAATTTGGATTTCTTGATTAACCATATCTACCTATTATCTGGGTTGTATATTGATTCACTGATTAGCTTGCTATTAAAATAATTTTAGCCCCACTTACTTTTAAAAGGTAGGGCTATGATAACCTTAAATAATAACAATATGAATAACCAAATTTTATATTTATTTTAATAAACATGGTGGAACTTTTCCCAGTGAGAAAATAATGATTATCTAACCCAAAAGTGTTTATGAGGAAGTATCAGTGACAAAATATTTATTATATTTGCTGCCCAGTGAATTTTTCCTGTACATATACTCAGTACAAGTAGCAATCATCATTTTTCTTCTAATGAAATGTGTAAATAGCCTCATCAATGAATTTCACTTGCAATTATAACTTTTTTTCACACTGTAGGGAGAATATAACTATTCTTTCAGGGTTTTCTCATATTCCTTGGGCACTTTATTAAGCTACTCTTGAGTTTCATCTCTGCTTTCTTAAGAGATTAATGGAAGAAGCTCCCTCATGTGTCAGAACCAGGAAATTTGCAGTAACCTTTATATAAATGAAATACAGGGTGACTATATAATTAATCATGCAAAGTAGGCCATTTCGTGATGAGAAGTTGCTATTAAAAATCATTTCAGGACAACAGGTGTAAACCAAGATTTTCCTGGGCAAACCTCATGTTTATTTTATGCATAAAAAATAGTTTATATTAATTGACTGACTTGCTATAGGCATGTAGTTTTTCTCTAGCAATAAAGATGGATTTTCTTCATAATTTTATGGCAAAGCATGCCTTGTCTCTACTTAAATTAACTCTTTGTTATTAATCTGAAACTCTTGTTTGTTATATAGAAGAAAAGTAATATAGTTCTTAAACTTTTTTTTCACATATAGTAATTTCCTATGTCATCAAAGAAATTTGTAGGTTATATTAAAGTAACTGAGCTTAGTAAGATAAAAAGAAATAATCATATACTAAATGACTCAAAGATGTTCTTTAGTAAATAGGTACAGGTTTCATGCAATTGAATGTGAGAAGCAGAAGCCTTTGAGAAGATGTCAAGATGCCCTCAGACATGAAGAAAAGATGTCAAGATGGCCTTATTTATGTAAGAGAGAAATGCTTAGGAAAGTTAAATGAGAGGAAGAGGGAGTGGCAAGAGAGGCTTGAAGTAACAAAAGATGTTTGAAATGTATGAAAGTAAGGGGGGAAGAAGTCTTGAATAAAAAGAATCTGAATGCCATTTACATATTCTAAGAAAGTTTTGGCCATGCTAGTGGGAATCCTCCAAAACGAATTGTCCTTCAGAGTAGCTCCTAGTCTGGCAGCAATGGATCTCAATTAATATTCCAACTGTATTCAGTTATTGAATGAAAGCAGCCTGGGACAGCTCAGGTCTCGTGCAGACTCAGGGCTGATCCTTAGTGCTGGCAGGCAACTACTGTTCCCATGGCAGGAGAACCAAGTGGCAAATTTTCAGGGCTGCCACAATAATTTCCTTAAAAGAGTATGATATTCTACCTCTCCATATGAAACACTCTTAATTATTCATTTTATAATTAGAAATTTATTTCAGAGTACTATCTGGTATAAAAGAAGAAGTTCATTCTTAGGTAGGCATTCTTGTCAAATTAACTCCTTTTTATGTATTTATATTACACAAATGTGTACATGAAGATTTCAGGATAATATTAACATACAAAAAATAAATTTTCTATGGTCTCTCTAGTATAAAATATTAAGTATATACATTATTCTATTTTTCTATCAAATCTTTTAAGCTGCTTTATACATAGATGGCAATGAAAGAAATTGTTTCTGTTATTTTTCATGTAATATTCAATTATGAAAATAATTTGATGCTTTTATACACTCTTAACAAACAACAGATGTATACCTTTTGTTAATAAATTATTATTTATTTAAACATTTATTGTTAAAAATATGCAATCATAGATAATACTGTGATAAGTATCTTAATGTCTGATGCTTTTCTGTGTCATTTGACTGAAAATGTTTTCTCCTTTATTAGAAAATGAGGCCATCTAGATCAAGACTATAATCATAGTCTCAGTTTTACCAATAAATTGATTTGTGTTTTTGCTATTTTTCAATGGTCTTTTGTTTTCTCATTTACAAAATAAAGGAAGAGAGTTACTTAATCTCTCCAATATCACTTCTAGTAAAATTTGATAGTTATAACTCCTCCCAAATATATGTGGAAGATGAGTCACTTATTGATTATTTGATGATCGGAAAATCCTTGACAAAGTTCTTGGAAAAAGATGGCTAGGTTCTTCTGACTTAAAACATGTGCACAACATGTTTTCCTTTTTATTAAAACCTTTCTTTACTCATTTTTCTTCTTTTCTACACATCCGTTTTTATACATTTTACCAGACTAATTATTACATCTTTTCATGTAACTATTTACCTTTTAAGGTTTATTTTTAGTTGTGATGATTTAAGGTCACCACATATGGATGTACAGATCATATGTTATACAAATTTAGGGGACACCAGTCACATTTTGGTGGAATAATTTTTATGAATGTTAATGACATTGTTGGAGTGGTCAAAATTTACTTTATTATTTTAATATCGTATATTTCTTGCACGCAATTCTCAATTTTTGTGTATTATCACATCAGGGCACTTTGTATGACAAATGTATTAGTTTTACTAAATAATGTTTTTGTAATGCCTTTTTGTACCACATTATGACTTTCTTACTCAATTGTAATATTGTTAAACTATACTTTTATACATAATTTGATTGAACTTTCTACCATTTATTTTTTTTTAATCATTTAGTGTTGATAAGGCAGAAGATGAAGATGATGAGGATTTAACAGTGAACAAAACCTGGGTCTTGGCTCCAAAAATTCATGAAGGAGATATCACACAAATTCTGAATTCATTGCTTCAGGGCTATGACAATAAACTTCGTCCAGATATAGGAGGTAAGTTTGAGTTACCATTCTAGTATTTTGGTTACTATTAAAAATATTATCACTGGTACTATTTTAATCATTTATTTTTTATTCCTTGAGTGTCTGATATATGTCAGAGGATCCTCTGAATTTAAGGATTATTGGTTGGAATGGTCACTAATGTTTTAAGGAGTTCACAGTCTAAAATAAGAAAAAAAGAAAAAAAAATTATGTAATTATTTTCTAGCTGCTACAATATCTGACAAAGTTTTGATAAAACTGTCTAAAAGACTGAGCAATAAGTCGTAAAAGAGCTAATATTTGAAAGATATGTCAGAGTTCCAATTCTGTGCAAATGCCAGTCTGTTCTAATTAATACAGAATTATAACTCTTGATAGTATAGTTAGTACAGGTAATCAATTTTGTACTTCTTCAACATTGTTATTTTTGGTCTTTGGCATTTATGTCTAAATTTTAAAACATAATTAAATTGTAACTTTTCCTTATGATTCTTTAAAACAAAAAAATCATAAATCATATATTTCCTTAGTCATCAATATATGGAAATTGAAATTTTTAGAAAATTCAATTTTTACCATACCAAATTCATGAGAACATCATATATTCTTCTATTTATATATCTACTTTTTATTAATTTTTCCATAAATTAATATTGCATGTGTTGTGTTAGATTTAATTTTTTTCTATTTGAAGTTTTTGATGCAAATGTAAATTCATCTTTTTAAAGTTATTTTCTGATTTGTATTACCAGTATGGAGAAATATAAAAGACTTTTTACTCTGTTCTTGGAAGCCCTGCTAAATTTGTTTACCAATTTTAATTATTTATTTTTAGATTCTCCTGGGTTTTTTATAAGATAGAGGATAATGATCATTTTCACAATAATGAACATTCTCATTCCCAAACTGATACTTTTTCATGCCATATTGCACTGGGTAAGACTAGAGTATAACATTGAATAACTAAAATTGTTCCTGGTATCAGAAAAAACAATCCCTATTTCACTGGTAGGTATGATGTTTACTAAAACATCTTTTTTAAAGACAATTTTTTGGTTACCTTCTCTTCTTATTTTTCTAGAGTTTCTTCTTTCTCTACACATCTACAATATGTGTGATGTGAAAACACAATCTTCAAAACAAGTTTTTTCTGTGTACAGAAAAATGTCAGAAAGCTAGAGAGAACTGTAACTAAGAAATTGAATGGTGAAAGGAAAAAGAAACAAAAGGGAGAATGTTATGCTGAACTCTGGCATCATATATTAGTAGTATTTGTTATGTATCTATATGAGCAGTGAACTTCTTGCATTTAATTAATGTTTGTTTTATTTTAGTATTTTGGAAGTTTCATGTTTTTGTTCTAGTTTTACCCTTGTATTTGTATCTTACTAGCCTTAGTCCTTCATTTCTTGGCCCTTACTCAGGATTCTCAGTTGTTATTGATATTATTTAACCCTCACATACTGTCTATACAGCAATCAATGAGATTTTTCTATTTCTTTTTTCCCTTCTCCTTAGTTTTGTTATTTTTAGTTACATATTTTCTGCTTTGTCACAAAATATAATACTTGTAAATTTGTTTAACGCCACTTTCCAAATCTTTGTTTTAGTCTTTAGGATCTATCAATATATGCTAGAGGCTATTATATTTAGGAAACTAACACAGAAACACAAAACCAAATACCATCCATTTTCACCTATAAGTGGGAGCTAAATGATGAGAATTCATGAACACAAAGAAGGGAACAAGAGACACTTGGGCCTACTTGATGGTGGAGAGTGAGAAGGGGGAGAGGAGTAAAAAAGGTAGTGGGCTTCATACCTGGGTGATAAAATAATCTGTACAACAAATCCCTGTGTCATGAGTTCACCTATGTAACAAACCTTCACGTGTACCCTGGAACCTAAAATACAAGTTAAATAATAATAAAAAAATTCTCATCATTGGTATATTTTGCCAAAGTTATTTTAGTCATATCTTTCTTGAGTAGATTTTCAGAAAGTTGTTATATGTAAAAATTATTTTTCGATTAACTTGAAATTTGAAGGATATAGTAGCTACGTACAAAATCCTCAGTTTATATATATTTTTTCATTGAATTTTCACTTTAATAGCCTAATCATAACTGGTAACTTGCTTTGTGTGTTATTTTTGAAAAGTCTAATGTCAGTCTATTATTCAGCACTTGTAATTTATTTAATCTTATTTTTTTCTCCTACAGGCCATTTGGATTTATTTAAAAAGCTTTTCACTGAATTCTTAGTAAATGTTTCAGAGTTGTTCAATTTGGGTAACCTCTTTTCTAGACACTGATACATTTTTTTCAAAATGTAATTTCAGGTTTTCTTTCAACCTTGGGAAAATTCATTTACTTATGTATGTATTTATTTAGGAATACAAAATTGAATATTTGTTCTGTTACGTTCTGTTGGTTTTCTTCTTTATGAATTCCCACTGTAGGTATGTTAGTCACACTTTGCCTGCCTTGTATTTGCATGATATTCTTTGACATTCTGACTTCTGTTCATATCATTTGTAGTCTCTTCATTTTTTTCCTATTATCAAACTGTTTTAGTTGATTTATTGGTGATCATCATAATTTTGTCTTTTTCTTCTCTTTTTTAAAGTCCAAACAATTTTTATTTATTTCTTCCTGTTTGTGTATGTGTGTGGCGGGGGGAGGTGAGGAATGTATTTATCTTGCTTAGTTTCTGAATTACTTTATTCAAGATGATTTTTTCTTATTCCTAAATTTTTGTTTGAATACACTTAACTGTAGGGAGTATTTTCTTACAGTTTCTTCTGCTTATTATTTTGGGTGAGAATTTTCCACAACTGAGCTGTATTGGATTTTGATATCTTATTTCTGCAATAATTCTTTTCTCCTTTTTATTTTGTGGTTTGTGGGTGTTTTACAAGATTCTTAGCTTATTGGTGTATTTTAATGTCGAGATTATAAAGTTCAGACACTTTGGATTAGATTGTGGTGTTGGAGTATATTTACTTTGTGATGGGGGAGAAATTCTATTACTTCCATTTAATTGATTCTTCTTTTCCTCGTAGAAGCACGAAGTATTCCACTTGACTTTCCCTTGTCACTGTACAGTTTCTTAAGCTCACTTCTGTTTTTGTTTTTCACATTTTTCTTGGCCAAGAAACAACCTATTTTGAACATTACTCTTTCACATCACACATACTTATAGATCCTTTTCCTCTTAGTCCTTGTGCTGCTCTCCAAATACACTTTTAAATACTTTCATATTAATGGTATACTTATTTTCTCTAGTGGTCTTTGGGATCTACCTTAGGCCCACCACTGACTCCCTTCTGTCTCCTACAGAGCCTATTTCAGGCTGCTGTTTCCATCATAAACTGTTGCCTTAGAGGTGAGACAATGTTTGAGAGATTTCTTTCCATGATTTGGTATTTGGGGTTTTGTTTGTTTGTTCAACTTTTGTAGTCATTTTGAAATGTAGATATTTTTTGCCTTTAAGTTATGCTGAGGACTGAATTTTTGATTACTTTTGTTTTTCCCTTGTTTTTTTTATACATTTTTGAAGCAAATACTGGGAGATAAAGATATAAGATATTTATATAAATTTTCTCATGTACTGCTTTAGAGCTTTACAATTTATTCCTTTGTAATTTCTTGTTTATCACATGGAGTAGTTAGTGAATATTGTTTAATTTCAAAAATTAGCCTGTGTTCCAGGTATGTTTTTGTTATTGGTATCTACATTGATTTAATCTGTGTCTGAGAACATATTCAAGTCATATTTATGATTCTTGTTGCTCAAATAATCTATACATCTACTGAAAGAGATTTGTTAAAAATCTCTAACTGCAATCATTTACTTAGCCTTTTAAAATTTTTTTAGTCCAGTAGGTTTTTGCTTTATACATATTGAAACTGTTTCAGGTACACACAAATTTAGGATTGTTATGTCTCCTTTTTAAAAAAATGTTTTGCTTTTAATTTTTATGGGTACATAGTGGATGTATATACTTATGAGGTACATGAGACATTTTGATATATGCATATAATGTGTAATAATCATATCAGGATAAATGGAGTATTCACCTCAAGTATCTGTCATTTATTTTTGGTACAAACATTACAGTTATACTCTTTTGGTTATATTTTAAGTGTATAATATATTATTATTTATTGTAATCACCCTCTTATACTATCAAATAATAGATCTTATTTGTTCTGACTATATTTTTACACCCACTAACTATTCCCACTCCCCCACCTCACTACTCTCTGGTAACCATCATTCTATTCTAACTCTATGAGTTCAATTGTTTTGATTTTTAACTCCTACATATGAGTGAGAACATGTGAAGTTTGTCTTTCTGTGCCTGGCTTATTTCACTTAACATAATGTCTTCCAGTTCCATCCACGTTGTTGCAAATGACAGAATCTTATGCTTTTTTTGTGGCTGAATAGTACTCAGTTGCATATAGGTAGCACATTTTCTTTGGGATTGTACAGCTTCTGTTGGGTAGCAGTTTTATCATTAGGAAATAATAATTCTGCACTGTAGAATACATTTTTCCATAACATTTAATTTGATTGGTATTATATAATCTATATTTCCTTTCTTTGGGTTATGATTTGACTTTTTAATATCTTATTTCATCCTTTAATTTTCAGTATTTTGTGTTCTTTGTTAAGTAATTTCTTTTAGAAAAAATATATATATATTGTTTCTGTTTCCTAATATTCAAGTCTGATAATTATTTTCCTTTAAATGAAGTGATTAATGCAGATATGGTTAAGGCAATTATTAAATATTTTGTGTTAAATCTACTACCTTTCTATTGTCTTGTTAATCTATTTAATTTGTTCTCTACTGCTTATATTTTCTCTATTCTTTCCCTTTTTGAATTCATTAAATATGCACAGTGTTATTTTATCCATTATTGCATTGTATACACATTCATTTATAAATTTTAGTGACTAAAACATGCATTTTACTTTATTAGATTTAATCAGAAACATTTTTTCCTTCATTTCAACCTTGGTGAATCTGACGATTATGTGTCTTGCGGTTCCTCTTGGGGGTGGTGTTCTCTGTATTTCCTGAATTTAAATGTTGGCCTGTCTTGCTAGGTTGGGGAAGTTCTTCTGGATAATATCCTGAAGACTGTTTTCTATCTTGGTTCCCTCCTCCCCATCACTTTCAGGTACACCAGTCAAATGTAGGTTTGGTCTTTTCACATAGTCCCCTATTTCTTAGAGGCTTTGCTCATTCCTTTTTATTCTTTTTTCTCTAATCTTGTCTACATGCTTTATTTCATTAAGTTGATCTTCAATCTCTGATATTCTTTCTTCTGCTTTATTGTTTTGGCTATTACTTGTGTATGTGTCATGAAGTTCTCGTGCTGTGTTTTTCATTTTCATCAGGTCATTTATGTTCTTTTCTAAACTGGTTATTCTAGTTAGCAATTCCTCTAACCTTTTTTCAAGTTCTTAGCTTCCTTGCTTTGGGTTAGAACATGTTCCTTTAGCTCAGAGGATTTTGTTATTACTCATCTTCTTTTTTTTTTTTTTTTTAGACAGTCTCACTCTATCACCAGGCACCAGGCTGGAGTGCAGTGGCACAACCTTGGCTCACTGCAACCTCTGCCTCCTAGGTTCAAGCAATTCTCCTGCCTCAGCATCCCGAGTAGCTGGGACTACAGGCGCATGCCACCACGCCCAGCTAATTTTTTTGTATTTTTAGTAAAGATGGGATTTCACCATGTTGGCCAGGATGGTCTCAATCTCTTGACCTTGTGATTCACCCGCCTCGGCCTCCCAAAGTGCTGGGATTACAGGCATGAGCCACCGTGACTGGCCACCTTCTTAAGCCTACTTTTGAAAATTCATCAAACTCATTCTTCACCCAGTTTTGTTCCCTTACTGGTGAGGAGTTGTGATCCTTTGGAGAAGAGGTATTCTGGTTTTTGGAATTTTCAGCCTTTTTATGCTGGTTTTTCCTCATCTTCATGGATTTATTATCTACCCTTGCCCTTTGGTGTTGGTGACCTTAGGATGGGGTTTCTGTGTGGGTGTCCTTTTTGTTGATGTTGATGCTATTCCTTTCTGTTTGTTAGTTTTCCTTCTAACAATAAGGCTCCTCTGCTGCAGTTCTGCTGGAATTTCCTGGGGGTCCACCCCAGACCCTGTTTGCCTTGGTATCACCAGCAAAGGCTGCAGAACAGCAAATATTGCAGCCTGTTCCTTTCTCAGGGAGCTTCATCCTAGAGTGGAACCTGCTAGATACCAGCCAGAGCTCTCCTGTATGAGGTGTCTCCCAGTCATGGGGCATGGTGGTCAGGGACCCACTTCAGGAGCAGTCTGTCCCTTAGCAGAGCTCAAGAAGTGCTGTGCTGGGAAATCCACTGCTCTCTTCAGAGTTGGCAGGCAGGAGTGTTTAAGTAAGTCTGCTGAAGCTGCACCCACAGCTGCCCCATGCCCCAGCTACTCTGTCCCAGGGATATGAGAGTTTTATCTGTAAGCCCCTGACTGGGGCTTCTGACTTTTTTCAGAGATGCCCTGCCCAGAGAATAGGAATCTAAAGAGGCAGTCTGGCTACGGTGGCTTTGCTGAGCTGCAGTGGGCCTCACCCAGTTCTAACTTCCAGGTGGCTCTGTTTATACTGTGAGGGGAAACTGCCTACTCAAGCCTCAGTAATGCTGGCTCCTCTCCCACCACTAAGCTTGAACATCCGAGGTTGACTTCCGACTGCTGTTCTGGAAGCAAGTATTTCAAGCCAGTGGATCTTAGCTTGCTGGGCTCTGTAGGGGTGGGATCTGCTGAGCTAGACAAAATGACTCCCTGGCTTCAGCCTCTTTTCCAGGGCAGTGAACAGTTCTGTCTCACTGGTGTTCCAGACGCCACTGGGGTATGAATCAACACTTTTGCAGCTAGCTTGCTGTCTGCCCAAGTGGCCACCCAGTTTTGTACTTGAAACCCAGAGCCCTGGTGGCATAGGCACCCCAGGGAATCTCCTGATTTTAGGATTGTGAAGACTGTGGGTAAACTTAGTATCTGGGCTGTAATGCACAGTCCCTCCTGGCACAGTACCTCAGGGCTTTTCTTGGCTAGGGGAGGGAGTTCCTCAATCCCTTGAACTTCGCAAGTGAGACAATGCCCTACCCTGCTTCCGCTTGCCCTTCATGGGCTGCACCCAGTGTCTAACCAGACCCAGTGAGATGAGCTGGGTACTTCAGTTGGAAATGCAGAAAGCACCCACCTTCTGTGTTGATCTCACTAGGAGCTGCAAGACTGGAGCTGTTCCTATTAGGCCATCTTGCCAGCCCATCACCTTTTCAACCATATACATCCACATGTAACCTGGGATACATTTGGTTTTCTGGGAAGGTTGAGTTTAAAGTGGTGTTGGACATTTCCTTGTTAAATAAGGCCTCAGAAAAAGTATATAAACTCAAGCTTGACATCTATCTTTGGTTCAAAGACCTCTGCTGTATAGTCTAGAGAAGTTGGAACATGTTAGTCATAGTTATTTTAAAATCTATATGTGATATGGGGCTGGAGTTTCCTTTCATGGGGCATGTTTATAAGCCCAAACCATTTAATAACTGTAGGCTGTTAACGAGATCAAAATTTTCTTTTATGTTTGTCAACCTTATAGCCTGAAACATTATTTCTTTTTGTTTATTTTTGAAAAATTTATTTCCTCCTGATTTTTTCCTGATTCATGGATTATTTTTAAATGTTACTTAATTTCTAAATATTTTGGGATTTTTAAAGATATCTTTTTTGTTATGGACTTCTATTTTGACTTTGTTTAGGTAAGAGAATATAATTATATTATTTCAAATTATATAAGCATGATACAGTCATCAAAACCAGAAAGATAATATTGATATGTTACTACCAGTGAATACTCTGCTCCCTTCCCAATTTTCTTAATAATATATTCAAAGGATTATTCAGTTTAGAAATAATATTACATTTTTGCTGCTTCACTAGTGATTTTCACCAAATATATAAAAATGAACTAATATGTCTTACACAAAGTCTTTTGAAAAATAGAGTGATACTCAACTCATTTTACTAAACCAGCAAAATCCTGATAACTAAACCAGACAAGGATACTACAAGAAAAATATTATACACTCATATCTCTTATGAATGTATCAGTTGAATGAAAGAGTTGGTACCTTTATGAGAAGCAATTTTTGGCAGATAAAAACAGTTGATTCCCTGGAATAAACTTTCAAAAAATGTTGTAGAAGCTGCTCTGCCTATGGAGTAACCATTCTTTTATTGCTTTGCTTTCTTAAAAAAAAAAAAAAACAAAAAAACTTGCCTTCACACAAAAAAAGGAAATCTTCAAAGAAATTTGAGTACAGCTTGATAAAAATACATTTGTATATGGGCAAGGACAGAAGAGAACCCAAAAACAATTAATTATATAAGAGTGCTCACACTAGCTGGTTGCGTTCCTTCTTGGTATTGTGCCTATATCATTTATAAACAATAATATACTTGATTGAATGAAATATTTAAATTTGAAATAAAATTTATATAACATAAAATAAAGAAAAAGAGTCTATGTGTGATAACTGCAATATCTGAATCAGTAGGCTATTTCTCATTCTTCATGCGTATTCTGTGACAATAAAAAAAAGTCTATAAAAGTCTCCAGGATTAGAGTTTTAATTCACCTAAATTAATTTTAATATACAAAAGTGACCAAAAAGCCACATAATCTGCTAGAGATATTTTAGTGAAATTAGAATAGTGTGTCCAAGAAAACATGGTTAAAATCAATTATAAAGAAAATATTTTTAAAATCCATTGTAGTTTATATTTTCTCATTGATATAACAATTACTCACCTCTACAATTGGCTCTCCTAAGTTTTGCCTTTGTTACTTGGAATCTGAATGTGAAAACTTTATTGATCACACTGCTTTTTTTTTCTTTTTAAATTTTTAAATTTTTCTTCCTGTTTCTATTTTCTGGATGTTCTTTAAATTGCCCTGAACTTCTATAATTTTTATATACTGGCTCCGACTGGGAGAAAATCTACATATATCCTGTTGAGCAACTTAAAGCAAAGTACTTAGAATAACAGCACAGAAAGAAACCTTGCAAAAATAATCCAATGTCATCTCTACCTGCTTATATATACATATATACATACATATATACATATATATACACACATATACGTGTGTGTGTGTGTGTGATATGCCATGGCAGTACATGGTTTGCTTATGCATCCTTATGCTATTGCAAATAAAGCGATCTTGATCTCCATGTATATTGATGAATTAAACATAGTCTTTGCTTACTTTCAAGACATTATTTAGAGTCTGGAATGACAATTCCCTGTTAGTTTCATTTTTCTAGTTTTAAATTAAAATATGACATTTTAGTTTTTGAACATCACTTACATTTTGCAATTGAATACACTTTGGATTGAGAAAATCATAGTGCTAAGAAAGAGTACTTAGTCAATTTCCAAGAAGCCTGTATTTTAAATAAACCCGTAAGTATTGTTCATAGTTGAATCAAAGCAATAATGAGTCATTATTAAGAAATGATTACAGAGTTCTGGGTTTTTTTCTTAATTATATTTTAAAGCATGTCACAGCTATGATTTCAAAATTAATATAATTTAGTCTAGTTTGGGGTTTATTCTTCTTTGTGTTTTGGTGCTGCAGATTCAAGGATCAGAGTAAATAGCATCTCAAGTGTACAAAATGGGGTACAGAATAACTCAAAAATATTCTTAGCTTTCAAATACATATTTAACAATTATCAACTAAGTCTTCTCTATTAGTAGCAATGTCCTATGTTGGACTTACTGATATGACTCTTCTTTTGACTCATCCTGGGTGCACTTGCTGTATGCTGATCATAAAATACTTTGGTGTCTCCATTTCTATTAACTCATGGCAAAATGCCAGAGTTAATATTTTTTGATCGTATATCTTTATATTATAATTGGTTAAGAAATGTTGGTATCAAAAAACCAGGAGAACTAACTTATACCTATAATCTTTGACACTGTAAATGTAGAAAACATTTATCCCGTAAATGAAATTGTCCCAGGAACAATTTCCCTCACAATGTAGACAGTGTTCAGCTTTGAGTATGTGAAAGAAAAGAAAGTGCTTGGCGATTGCTGATTTATCAGTTTTTTTTTGTTTTTTTTTTTTTTTTTGAGACAGAGTCTCGCTCCGTCACCAGGCGCTCCAGGCTGGAGTGCAGTGGTGCGATGTCGTCTCACTGCCTGGGTTCAAGCAATTCCCCTGTCTCAGTCTCCCGAGTAGCTGGAACTACAGGCGCGCACCACCACTCCGAGCTAATTTTTTTGTATTTTTAGTAGAGACGGGGTTTCACCATGTTGGCCAGGATGGTCTCCATCTCTTGACCTAGTGATCCGCCCGCCTTGGCCTCCCAAATTGCTAAGATTACAGGCGTGAGCCACCGCGCCCGGCCGATTTATCAGTTTAACTGAAAAGAAATCTCATTACATAAGAGTAGTACATTGTTTATATCAGTTATAATTACTTATAAGTGGTAATAAATATACTTACAAATGGAACTAATAAATCTATTGTCTTGTTAATTGGCTTTCATAAAAGTCATTCTGTAAATCTAAGTATAATTAGCTTAATTTTATATGCATTGGCTGCAATTCACAGCTAGTCAGAAACAAATGAGAAACAGTTAAAGCAACTCATCTCGGAAGTCATCAGCCTATGTTAAATTGTAAATCCTTCTATAAATCATATGACCTATTTTGTTTAAGATACCTAATTGATGGCTAGCAAATGGAATTGCATTTTCAAGTGTTGTGTAGGTCTAGAAACATAGTTTTGTGTACTAAAATTAAATCTGTGTTATTAAATATGTATGCCATATAATAAAATTTTTGCTTAAGGAAAACCAAACTATGTAAGTGTTCTGTGTTTTATTAAGTGTATTTTTAATTTCAAGGGGTAAAAATATTGTTCTAAAATTTGATCGACATTATTTTGCATAATGCTTCAAGTTTTTCACTGAAGTTTGATAGCTTCAGGGCTCTCTCAGATTGAAAAATGCCAACACCAGGAGACTGAGATGGAATAGATATTCAGCCTGGCAGACTTGGGTGTGTATTAAAAGAATAAGTACATCTTGCCTGGTCAATCACAGCATTGCAATTATGAGTGATAAATACTAGGTCATAAAGGGAAAACAGATGAAGTTTGAAAAGGATAACAGGATGTATGACTAAAAACATGCCACAATAACAGAGAAACTTTCAATCTGCAAGGTCATTTTTCTCCATTATCTCATGTGCTTTATCTCTATATAATTATCTGTGATTGATTTGTAAACTGAAAAGGTTGTTTTTGTAATGGCTACGTTTCCACATCTAATAATAAAATATGATTTATGATTAAAATGATAAGATATTAGTTACTACAATTTCTTTAAAACTAAGAATTATTTATAACAATGTCTAATCATACATTTGACCATTCTTTTTGTTGATATTTTGCAGTGAGGCCCACAGTAATTGAAACTGATGTTTATGTAAATAGCATTGGACCGGTTGATCCAATTAATATGGTGAGTAAGAAATATTAAAAATCCTTATCTGCCATGGAGATCTCTCAAGTGTATACCTCTAAAATAGAATTGGGATGTGAGTAATTTTTGATAGTTAATTCTGAAGTAATTCACATCAACATATACAATTACTTTGTGCCAGGTATTGGCAACTGGAGCTAAAATATACCTGTATCTAAGAATTTGTATTTCGTTATTCCAGTGTGCTGTGTTTTGTAGAACCATGCAAGTGCATAACAAATTATCATCTAGTTCACCAAGAAGAGGTCCCTAAGGAAATGTGGAAAGAAAAAAAAATCAGAAAGCCTGAGAGGAAAGTAGTCAATCAGAGTAAGAAAGGGACTTACTGGCAGAGAAAGCAGCATGCACAAAGTCAGGGAGGAATGAAACAGCCTGATAAGATCAGGGGCACTTCCAGCAATTTGATGTTACTAGAATATAAAGTGCAAAGTAAGGAATTGAGGCAAAAGGGATATTTAAGAGTCTTACTAGGACAGTTTTGTAAGCCACCATAATAGGAAGCTTGTAAATTGTATTATGTATGTATTGTATTATTTAGGATAAGAGAAATAACTGGAAACATTTTATCAGAGGAGTGTCAAATGTGGATTTACATTTTTTAATACATCACTCTTATAGCAGTATAGAAGATGGAAGTAAGAGTCCAAATTAGGGTTACAGAGTCCCATTACAGGTTATTGTATTAGTTTGGACAATAGATCTTCAAGGTCTTACCTACTGGAGTTGCAATCTAGTTGGAGGTGACAATAATATATTGTATAAAAATTAAGTAATTTTTTGAGAATTTGGTGACTTATTAATTTTGTGTAAGCTGACTCCCAGGTATAGAGATGAAGAGGCTTTAAAATGGTAGAGTCATTATCAGATGTAGAAATACAACATAGGCCTGTGTCCCAGATGCTCATGGTGCATTCAGGAGGAGCTGTCCAGCAGCATTTTGCCTTATACAGCTGCTATCAGGGAAGATGTTAGGATAGAATATAGTTGTAGATGAGAAAGGGAAAGGAGACAAACAGCATATAGCACAGCTTACAACATCAAGAATGTGTGAGATGATCTAAGAGAAGACTCAGATTAAGAAGATCACAGATCTGAGGACCAGATGGTGTAATGAGATGAATGTAGATAAAATACAGTTGGCAGAAAGGGAAGCACAGAAAGGGGACATAGAAAAGTCAGAGGGGTAGGAGAAAAAATGAGAGAATATGATATTATAAAATCTGAGAGAGTAAAGAGGATAAAGAAGAAGAGTATGATAATGAATTACAAATGGACATGAGAAAACAGTAAAAATGATTTAAATTGTGATCACTGGCATTGGCACATAGGTGGTGGTGATGATCTTTGTTAGAAGAGATTTGGATGGAATGGTGAAGCCAAAGAGGGATAACAGCTGGATTGTACATCTCTCTTTCATCCTCAAAGCTGGTCTCATGTCCAAACATTTCTGCCATAGAGCCCTGAGAATATATATGGTTCCTGCAGGGATAGTCATGTAGTCATGTGCTGGTTTCCGGGTGCTAGGGAGTAAGTGAGAATGTAGATTTAATTTTATAAACTACTATTTTGAGAAACTTGGCTTAGAAGAAGATGAGATAAGAGTATGAGCATAGAGAAAGTAGAGGAGAGAATACGACCAATAAGGGAGGGAGAGAAAATATCAGAAAATATCAAGACAGGATCATTTAGAATAAAAATTAAGCAGGTGTGATATTCATTCTTTGTGTTTTATACATAGAATAAATAGTGTTTTATTACTAATGAAGAACACAATTAACAACACTAATATAAGTAACAGGCATTATTAAAAAAAAGACTTCATGATGTTTTGTTCCAAACCCTGATAATCCCATTCTGTGAGTCAAACTACTGGGTTCCATTGAATGCATTCAATAACGTCTTCTTCTCCTCTCCTTCTCTTTTGCCTTTGGTATGAGTCCTCTAGGGTTGCCACAACAAAGTAGCACAGATGGAGGGGCTTAAATGACAACAATCTATTCCTTACAGTTACAGAGGCTGGAAGTCTAAGATCAAACTGTTGGCTGGTTTGGTTTCTTTTTAGGTCTATCTCAACAGGCCGGGCGTTGTGGCTCATGCCTGTAATCCAAGCACTTTGGAGGACAAGGCAGGTGGATCACCTGAGGTCAGGAGTTTGAGACCAGCCTGACCAACATGGTGAAACCCCGTCTAAAAAAAAAAAAAAGAAGGAAAGCCACTGTCCTGATAGTGTTTTCTCTATGCCCATGCATCCCTGCTGTCTCATTTTGTATTCAACTTGTCTCTTCTTATCACAAGTCATATTATATTAGGGCCCACCCTAAAAGCTATATTTTGACTTTAAAGGCCTTGCCTATAAATGTAGTCACTTTCCGAAGTTCTTGGGATTAAGTCTTCAACACATAAATTTAGGGGGTAACACAGTTAAGCCCATAAGACATTCAAAGATAATTCTCAAATACTTTGCTGATTTTCTTATTCATTTTATTTATTCAATATTAAAACAATCAAATCATCTCTTTATTACAGGCTTTGCCACTTTATAGCTGATGGACCTTTATAATTTGCCTAACAGTTGCCTGTGTATGCTTACTCCTCTGGTCTGACAGTCACACTCAGTTTTTCTCTTACTCGATGTAATCTTCATATGACTCATTAACTTTTACAGTTGTCTGCACTGATTATTGTAGTGACAGCATTTTAGCCACACCATAAGTGACATCTTTGTCACCTTAGTGCAAGCAAATACGAACTGGCTGTGGCTAAACTGAATTTGAGAGGATGAAGGAATGTTCCAATAGACTGACCTAGAAGTTAGTCTTAAATTAGGGGCTAACATTCAGGGAAAAGTCGAGGCTGGGGCCAAGTCTTTGTCAGGAATGCTAAACCTCTGTAAGATGGGGGAAACAGCTTTAAAGTGAAGACAGAAGAAAAAAGAAATGAATAGCAGACCTTAGGGAACACATGTATTTAAGGACCTGAAAGGTGAAGCTGAGACAGTAAATGACACATCAAGGTTGGCAAGAAAGTGACAAAACTGCTGAGGAAACCAAGTGAAGAGAAACTTTCAACAAGTCTTTTTAGTATTTGTTCTACCCAAAACAAATTACTATATAATTAGTCGGTTTTGCAAACAGAAAAATTTTAATATACATGTGTAATAGTTTATATTTTTAATATGCAAATATCAGATTTCATAAAGTAATACATTGCTAAAATGTTAATTATTTTCTTTAGTAGAATATTGTAATGTTTAGTTTCTAAGTAACGAATGCCTAGAGAAAATAAGCCTGTTTGAGCATGTGGGAAAATCTGCGTTTTCTTGAATTGTACATTTTTTGTTTGGGGTTTTTGTTTTTAATTTGCATGAATATATTAAATAAAAATGTGGTCACTAAAGCAAAGAGAAACAAGATTCAAGTATGTATTAGTATTCTGGAAAAACTGTGACAAGAATGGCTACCAACAGGCTTCTATAATGATCTTCCTATATAAAAAATTCATGATATTAGTTTCCCCAGGGGGGCAAATTACACACACTTTTAACTTTCAACAGTGATCATTAAAAAAAATGAATTAAATAAAATTACTAGTGATACTAAAACAGGTAAAAGTAAATAATAGAACCCTATGGAACACTTGATAGTGTTTATTATAAAAGCATTATAGTACTAGGGAGGAATAAGAAATAGGTTAGAAGACTATTTTAACTAAACAATTCAGGGAAATTAGAATTCACTTTTCATAAAATGAGCAAAATTGCTTTGAATGTGAGTGTAATCAAGGAAGCTGATTGAGCATAATTAAGCAAGCAAGAGGACTCCACCCCTATAAGTAGTCATATAATTTAAGTTACTAGTAAGGAACAAAATTAATGTATTACTTAATTGTTTTTGTTCAGTTAGCCAAAATTTGTTTTGCTGCAAAATGGGTGTTTCTTTTTAAGCTTAGATACATAAAATGGCATTTCTATAGATTACTGGATAATGTCTAAAACAACATTATTCTACAATGGAATATGATTTTCTTTTTACAGTCTAAAGAGAAACAGATGCACTAATGAAGACTGGGGAAAAAATAGAGTAACTTGGAAAGAAGCTGTTCAATTTTATATATGCTCTGAGTGAAACTATTTCAATATAAGCAGAACAAAAATATGCAATCAGAATTGAAGTCAAGAACATATTACTAGAAATTATTAGACAAAATATTTATAACTTCTTAACTCTTCAGATTTGGGGGAGATTATGCATCTTTACGCTTCTGAGCAAATATCTCACGATGGTGTCTACCCTCTGACTAGCAAGTACAACACTCAAGGGCCATAGCAAT
Source organism: Cacajao melanocephalus (assembly GCA_963573385.1). Classification (NCBI taxonomy): domain Eukaryota; kingdom Metazoa; phylum Chordata; class Mammalia; order Primates; family Pitheciidae; genus Cacajao; species Cacajao melanocephalus. Next base: position 42,785 of record CAUYLG010062866.1, on the reverse strand, counting down.
TCTTTAAATCCAAGTCAAAATCAGTAAGAGCTCTAGGAAATTCAAGATGATATTATGGGTCTCTAACAGGAGGCTACAGCATAAGATTAGTAAGTACAAAAGTAGCTACAACTAAAAATTCCAGGTATAATTTGGACATGAATTTAATTGTAGAAACTGGTATACCCTTATATAATCCAATATTAAGAGATGACTAATATGGAAATTTTGAAAGAAAGGGACAAGGAAAAACTAATAAAAACTACTTAGATCTCAGTTTTCATCTGCAGAACTTAATTTAAATATTTTCTAATTGGTAGAGTGATATATCATACAGTCCTAAAATATACTTCTGAAACTGAATAGAATCTTCCTGCTGGAAATTCTGATTGGTCTTAGTAATGGAGACAAGGCTGAGGAACAAGGACACCAGCTATGAAGACGACGATTTAAAAAGAAACTGGGAGATCACCAGGGCTATACTTGAAAATAACTGCCTTGACTACAAGGGGGTGAGCAGTACGCAAAGAAGATTAGGCAAACTTAGCGAATGACAGGATGCTTTCTTTCTGGCCTGTGCAGAAATATGTAACAGAAATGCCCATTTTCAGTATCTTTTTTAACAGAAAAGGACAGTCTCATTATTCTCTACAAAGGAAAAAAAAAACCTTTTTAAACAACAATGTATGTGGAGGTACAGAAGTCACAATCATTATTTATTATAAAATGTAAATAAGGGTTTTTTTTCTTAGTAATAATTTTTTTTCATTTATTTAAGTGAAATGGTCAAATATCAAACCTTAATGTGGAAGGTGAGGAGAAGTGTAGCTTAATAGGCTGTTTGAAAATGGTGAGAACTAACTTTTAAGTAAGCCTCTTTATCTTACCAGACCCTTTTGAAAATAAGCTCTCAAGACATGTAACTTGCATTTAAGCATTCTAAGTATATGGCTAAACGTAGTGCTCATAGAGATATTCTTTCCATATAACACGTATTTCTTGCATGGTTCATGCAATTGGTTCTAATAGTCCATAGGTTGGTCTCTTTCTCACCTTCTCTATTTTTCCCTCCCACCTTCATTTTCTCCCTCTCTCCTTTCTATGTCTTTAGCTATAGTTTCTACATATCAAAGAAACCCTTTGTATTCATTTTACTACATTAACTGGAAAGAGTCAATTCTTGCCAAGCATATTAGCTTGAAGAATTATGAAAAAGCAAATGCTTCAGAATAAGATTTTGTTTGCTATTGTGATAACTGACCTGCATATGTTAATGGTGGGAAAAATGGTATTAGTCTTCTTAGATGTGATGAATTACAGTACTTAAAGAAACACATTTATATTTTTTAAATCTATTATAAGTTTATTTTCTTGGTGTGTGCAGTATTTTAAAGCCTGTCACTATAGTTTTAATTACTTTGTTTCTCCATATTATATTAACATTTTTGTCACTGTATAACATAAAATCTATTTTTTATAGATCTTATGTTAAAATAATAAAATATTTAGTTACTTTTGAGTCATTTGTAGATATAAAATGAAATAAATATTAGAAATAAATAAAAATCATTTTCATCTGTTTATTTTATCCAATATGTTCATTTGCTCCATAAATATTAAGTGAAAGTTCATAGTATTAGGAAATTAAATTAACCTTAGAATCTCTAAAAACTATCAAAATAATTTATTTCTTAATTCAAACAAACATTATGTATATATTTCATTGTTTTATTTGTCATATGTTTATTTACAATTTTTTATGGTGAAAATTGACTCACTGTTAAAAAAGATATTGAAAAATATATGTCATCCTTTCTTCAGGAGAGCATAAAACCTAACAACAAGAAAGATGGCTAAAAATGCAAATAAGACCAAGCAGAAGGGAAAAAGCAGGAAAAAGACTGTGTATGAACCTATACATATTTTAAATTGTAAATGGTTATCCTAACTCTATTTTCTTTTAAAAACATTTTTCAAAGAAAGTTTTTATTATAAAAGAAATACATACTCAATCTGAAATAAATACATAAAAGATAAAAAATCCTGAAATATTGTATCTAGTGCTCACTGTTGTTATGACCAGAACTTTATGCAGATAGTTTTACCAATGCTTTATTAAGTTTACTGTTTTATAACATTATGTTTTTCTATTTGTTATATTATGTCATTTTATTTAATTACTTTAAAAAATTCATTCAATGTTGCAAATATTTGGTAATGAATTATTAGAAAAAAATTCAAAAATTTTCCGAATTTTTTGACACTTCAAGGTAGACACTCAAGGTAGACTGTCTTGAATTAGTTACAATTTTTTTAGATTTTTGTGAGTTAGTAAACATAGAATGTTGTAGAATGTACTGCTTGGTAATTCTGGCCTCTGGGTAGGTTTGTGGGCAATGTTCTGACAGAATGATTATCTAGTTTGCTTCAGCTCATGATAATCATACATGTACTTAATTAAAACTTGGTTTTTGGCCTTGCTTAACCAGCTGTTCCAATTCTCTATTGCAAATCTCAGATGTTATAGCTGATTCAAGGAAACTCTTATGATTCCTAATTTTTAACACCTTTATTTACACATTTATTTATCGGAGAAGAGTAACTTTGCTAATAATATGAAAACACACCTAGCCATACATATCTAAGAAAAAGTAATTTAGCACGTATATATATTAGCATGACCTAAGACAAATTTAGGCAGTACATATTTTGTTATTTTAGGAGATTACATTCTAAAATTGTGTAGGGCTGCATATATGAGTTGAATGTTAAAAAACAAAATTTCCTGAAATGTACGCATGCTACACTCACAAACACACGTATTTTCATATAGATTTTAATATAAAGAGCTAGTGTTTAGAAAAATGGTAGCTTCCATGGTTCAGATTGAAATGAAGAGTGTTGGACAAATTTTTTCATCTGTAGGTTTTTAAATTTATATAAATTTATGGGGTACAAGTATAATTTTGTTACATGGATAGGTTGTGTAGTGGTGAGGTCAGAGTTTTTAGGGTAGCCATCATCACAATAATGTACATTTACCCATTAAGTAATTTATCATCTTCAAAATCCCTCTGCTACTGCACCCTCCTGAATCTCCATTGTCTCTCATTCCACACTCATTCTACATCCACATGTACACATTTTTAAGTTGTCACTTATAAATGAAAATATTGTATTTATCTTTCTTTATCTGACTTGTTTCATTCAATGACCTCCAGTTCCATCCATGTTGCTACAAAATGTATGATATAAACTCCAAAATGTACTTACATGTTCTAGAATTCTGCAATTAATTATAATTTACTTTGTATAGCAAGGACCTTTATTTCTTCTTTTATTTGATTTTTTTTGTAAATATAAACACCTTGATGAAGAAATGGAATATGAAGCCAAACTTTTTCAAACCTTCATAACCCCAAATGATGGACAGGTTAAAGGCAATTTTTGTGAAAAAGAAAAACCAAGTTCTCAAGCCAGGGGATTCTGATACAGTAATCTGAGATGGAGGCTTGGAATTAGAATTTTGAAAATGCTGGCAGGGCACAATGACTCATGCCTGGATTCCTAGCACTTTGGGAGACTGAGGCAGAAGAGTTACTTGAGCTCAGGAGTTCAAAACAAGCCTGGGCAGCACAGGAAGCTCTTGCCTCCAATTCTTTAAAACAAAATATTAAAAGTAAAAAAGAATTTAAAATATATTAAAAATTAATAAAAAGAATTTTGAAGTCTTCCTGGATAATATCTTGAAGAGTATTTTCCAGCTTGGATTCGTTCTCTTCATCACATTCAGGTACACCTATCAAACCCAAATCCGCAAAACATACATTTTTCTCAGTATCACATTACACCTATTTTAAAAGTGACCACCTAATTGGAAGTAAATCACTCCTCAGCAATTGCATAGCATTTCACAGCTTTAAATAAAATATTGGTTGGCTGCTTGTTTGTTATTTTCATCTCTTATTCCTTCCTGTCTCCATTGTTAAGAACAATTATTGGCATAATAGAGGTTCTTAATACCCATTTTTAGACTGCATTCTAGCCTGGGCAATAGAACAAGAATCTCGTTCTCTCTCCCTCTTTCTCTTCCTCTTTCTCTCTCTCGTACATTCTTTCTTTCTTTCACTCTCACTTTCTTTCCTCTCTTTTTCTTTCTTTCAAAACGAAAAAAAAAAGAACTAGAGAAGCAAGAGCAAACAAATTCAAAAGCTAGCAGAAAACAAGAAATAACTAAGATCAGAGCAGAACTGAAGGAGATAGAGGCACAAAAAAACCCTTCAAAAAATCAATGAATCCAGGAGCTCGTTTTTTGAAAAGATTAACAAAATAGATAGACTGCTAGTTAGACTACTAAAGAAGAAAGAGAGCAGCATCAAATAGACACAATAAATAATGATAAAGGGGAGATCACCACTGGTCTCCCAGAAATACAAACTACCATCAGAGAATACTATAAACACCTCTATACAAATAAACTAGAAAATCTAAAAGAAATGGATAAGTTCCTGGACACATACACCCTCCCAAGACTAAACTAGGAAGAAGTCAAATCCCTGAATAGACCAATAACGTTTTCTGAAATTGAGACAGTAATTAATAGCCTATCAACCAAAAAAAGCCCAGGACCAGACGGATTCACAGCCGAATTCTACCAGAGGTACAAAGAGGAGATGGCACCATTCTTTCTGAAACTATTCCAAACAATAGAAAAAGAGAGACTTCTCCCTAACTCATTTTATGAGGTCAGCATCATCCCTATTCCAAAACCTGGCAGAGACACAACAAAAAAAGAAAATTTCAGGCCAGTATTCCTGATGAACATCGATGTGAAAATCCTCAATAAAATACTGGCAAACAGAATCCAGTAGCAGATCGAAAAGCTTATCTACCACGATCAAGTCGGCTTCATCCCTGGGATGCAAGGCTGGTGTAACATATGCAAATCAATAAACATAATCCATTACATAAACAGAACCAATGACAAAAACCTCATGATTATTTCAATAAATGCAGACAAGGCCTTCAATAAAATTGAACACTCCTTCATGCTAAAAACGCTGAATAAACTGGGTATTGATGGAACATATCTCAAAATAATAAGAGCTATTTATGACAAACCCACAGCCAATATCATACTGAATGGGCAAAAGCTAGACACATTCCCTTTGGAAACCGGTACAAGACAAGGATGCCTTCTCTCACCACTCCTATTTAACATAGTATTGGAAGTTTTGGCCAGGGCAATCAAGCAAGAGAAAGAAATAAAGCGTATTCAAATAGGAAGAGAGGAAGTCAAATTATCTCTGTTTGCAGATGACATGATTGTATATTTAGATAACCCTATTGTCTCTGCTCAAAAACTACTTAAGCTGATAAGCAGCTTCAGCAATGTCTCAGGATACAAAATCAATGTACAAAAATCACAAACATTCCTACAGTCCAATAATAGACAGAGAGCCAAATCATGAGCAAATTCCCATTCACAATTGCTACAAAGAGAATAAAATATCTAGGAATACAAGTTACAAGAGATGTGAAAGACCTTTTCAAAAAGAACTACAAGGAAATAAGAAAGGACATAAACAAATGGAGAAACATTCTATGCTCAAGGATAGGAAAAATCAATATCATGAAAATGGCCATACTGCCCAAAGGACTTTATAGATTTGATGCTATTCCCATTAAGCTACCATTGACTTTCTTCACAGAATTAAATTTCATATTAAACCAAAAAAGAGCCTGCATAACCAAGACAATCCTAAGAGCAAAGCTGACAGTATCAGGCTACCTGACTTCAAACTATACTACAAGGCTACAGTAATCAAAACATCATGGTACTGGTACCAAAACAGATATGTAGATCAATGGAACAGAACAGAGGCTCAGAAATAGCACCACACATCCACAACCATTTGATCTTTGACAAACCTGGCAAAAACAAGCAATGGGGAAAGGATTCCATATTTAATAAATGGTGTTGGGAAAACTGGCTAGCCATATGCAGAAAACTAACACTGGACCCCTTCCTTGCATCTTATACAAAAAACTCAAGATGGATTAAATATTTAAATGTAAGACCTAAAACCATAAAAACCTTACAAGAAAAACCTAGGCAATACCATTTAGGACATAGGCATGGCCAAAGACTTCATGACAACACTACCAAAAGCAATTGCAACAAAAGCCAAAATTGATAAATGGGATTTAATTAAACTAAAGAGCTTCTGCAAAGTGAAAGAAACGATCATCAGCTTGAACAGGCAACCTATAGAATGGGAAAAAAATTTTGCAATCTATCCATGTGACGAAGGGATAATATCCAGAATCTGCAAGGAGGTTAAAAAAATGTACAAGAAAAAAAAAAACAAGTAACCCCATCAAAAAGTGGGTGAAGGATATGAAAAGACACTTCTCAAAAGAAGACATTTATATGGCCAACATACATTTGAAAAAAAGCTCATCACTAGTCATTAGAGAAATGCAAATCAAAACCATAATGAGATACCATCTCACACCAGTTAGAATGGCAATCATTAAAAAGTCAGGAAACAACAGATGCTGGAGAGGATGTGGAGAAATAGAAATGCTTTTACACTGTTGGTGGGAGTGTAAATTATTTCAACCATTGTGGAAGACAGTGTGATGATTCCTCAAGGATCTAGAACCAGAAATACCATTTGACCCAGCAATCCCATTACTGGGTATATACCCAAAGGATTATAAATCATTCTACTATAAAGACACATGCACACATATGTGTATTGCAGCACTATTTGCAATAGCAAAGACTTGGAACCAACTCAAATGCCCATCTTGATGTTAGACTGGATAAAGAAAATGTGACACATACACACCATGGAATACTATGCAGCCATAAAAAAGAATGAGTTCATGTCCTTTGCAGGGACATGAATAAAGCTGGAAACCATCATTCTTAGCAAACTAACACAAGAACAGAACTGCATGTTCTCTCTCGTAAGTGGGAGTTGAACAATGAGAACACATGGACACAGGGAGGGGAACATCACATACCGGGGCCTGTCGGGGGATTGGAGGATAGGGGAGGGATAGCATTAGGAGAAATACCTAATGTAGACGACAGGTTGATGGGTGCAGCAAACCACCATGGCACGTGTATACCTATGTAACAAACCTGCACATGTATCCCAGAACTTAAGTATAATAATAAAATAAATAAAATCAAAAAAAGAATATTCCTAAACTACCATGCAATTCTGAGGTATGAGTTTCTATTATTAACAAACAGATGAAAAACTCTTCCATGGTAAGAAGTGTCATCAGTGGATTTCTAACTCTTATTGTGGTTTATTTCATTATATGATGAGTCACATTTTTTCCTTTGTTAGTTACAGAGGTTGAAAAAAATTTGGTGAATATGTTTCACATAGGCTAAAAAAAAAAACCCCAAATAATAAATTGTTCTTCTCTAGACTGCTTATCTGACTCCTAGATCTCTTTTGAGAGTCCTGGCCTTCTATTGTTAATTGTCAACTAGATTTTTCTGTTAGTGATCCATAGGCACAATAAACTCAGTATGTAGAAAGTTGGAATCTATGTAGTCTCACATAAACCTATTCTGCTTGAATTTTCTCTCCTAATTAATAGTACCACCATCGATCTAGTTTTTCAAGCTAGAAATTTGATTCTCGTCTAGAACCTGCCTTTTTTTGCATTCCTCATAGTTCCTAAATCATCCAGTTCTGTTCATTAAATCTTCAGAAAAGGCCTAGAATCTTTGCTTCCTTATCACTGGCACTGCTTTAGTGCCATTCACCTTTATCTTTCCTGGACTATGGCAAAGACCCGCAAAATGGATCTTCCTGCTTCTAGTCTTTCAGTTCTCTAGTCCATCCTTTACACTACCATTGAAGGGATCTTTTTCTTACTTAACAACTATGCTCATGTCACTCTCTTTCTTTGAAAGTTTTTGAGTGGATCCTTATTAACTACAGGATTGAGTCCAGTTATTTTAGCCTGGCATTTAAGAGCTTTTATAATCTGGTCCTAACTTTTCTTTTCAGACCCATCTCTCCAGAAGTATCATGTGCTTCTGCCAAATGTGACTGCTTGTCTGAATATATATCCCATGCAAGTTCTTTTGTATATCTATGAGATATTGGCAATGCTATCCTTTTGCCGAAAATGTCTTATTCACTTCTCTATTTCATAAACCCCTACTTATCCTTCAGTGCATATCTCAAATATAACCTCCTTTAAAAGGGTCTTATTTGAAATCCTAAGAAAGTGTTAGTCCCTTCGTTTCTGTGCTGGGTTGTTCTTTCCTGGCCACTTGGGATCCCCTCTCTTCCATTCTTTACTTGCCCTGCATCCTCAGAGGCTGAGCTGCTTGGATGACATTAACAGGTTTCCCTGTCCTCTGACTTTCTGATAGATTTGAACAGTAGGGCACCGTGAAAGAAACTCAGAGGACGGGAGAGTACGACTGTAATATATCCCTACCTCCCTCTCTTCCCGGCCTTGGATTGGCAGGGGCTGTATTAACTAAAACAGAGTTCCTGCCAGCTAGCTCTCTTCTATAGCTTGCTTTCTCTAGTTTGGCAATAGCTCTTTCTCTTTGTCTTTCAGGTCTAGGAGTAGGAGCAATTTTCAGTGTTGATGCTTCACTATCCTTAGCTGCCTATACTTTTGTAAATAAATTCCTTATTAAACTCTCTGTAATCACTCCTTTTCAGCATGCCATCTGTTTCCTGTCCTGACTGGTCCACTTCTGTGGTACCATTTAGATCTCTTTTTAACTGTACTTAATACAAATGTATTCCAATTGTTTTTGCCTACCTGTTTGTTTCCCTCATTGAACTCCTAAAAGGCACATCTGAATTCAGGGAAAGAATAATCGTTACTATGTGGGAAACAGCCTTCCCTTCCTAGGAGGGTTTGCAAAGATCACAGCAGGACACACAGAGGCCAGAGCAAGGGGGGAATCTTTGGAATGTACAGATAACCTGAGGGACATGGGATTAGTCTTTGAGAATCAAGTAAAGAGCTGCCTGCCTGTGTTATCCATGGAAATCAGAGGCATCAACCTCAAACCAATTTGGGATTAAGTCTGAGATGCTTGGTCTGGCATTTGGCATCTACTGATAGAATCTTCCAAATTTCATCCAGTAAAGAGCCAAGAACTATAAACAAAAGGGCAATGACTGTAAGAACTGTGTAAGATTTCTTAAACTTCCCTAACTATTGGAAGTGAGATTTGGAGGATCCCAATACAGTTTTCTTTTTTTTTTTTTGAGACAGAGTCTTGCTCTGTTGCCCAGGCTGGAGTGCAGTGGTGCCATCTTGGCTCACTGCAACCTCCGCCTCCCAGGCTCAAGCTATTCTCATGCCTCAGCCTCTGAGTAGCTGAGATTATAGGTATGCACTACCATGTCTGGCTAATTTTTATACTTTTAGTAGGGACAGGGTGTCACCATGTTGGCCAGGCTGGTCTCCAACTCCTGACCTCAAATGATGCGCTTGCCTCGGCCTTCCAAAGTGCTAAGATTATAGGTGTGAGCCATTGTGCCCTGCCAGATCCCAAAAAATATTAATAGCACTTCTTCCTGCTTGAGTTTTCAAGAAATTGAGAAATGAGATTACAATAGATAAAGGTTAAAATAATAGTAACGATAGCTCAAACTTCTGGAGCACTTATTTTGTAACAGGCACTGTTCTATGTGCTTTATATATATTAACTCACTTAATCTTCACAATAACTCTTTGAGTAGATACTATTAGCCCTATTTTGTAGGTGGAGAAATTGAAGCTCTGGGGAGGTTAAGTAACTTATCCAAAGTCTCATGGCTATGATTAAGTAGCAAACCCAGGGTATGAACCAGTTTGGCTGCAGAGTCCATGCACCTAACCACTACATTATACTGCCTCTTGAGAAATAACACATTTAGTACAGATTAAACTGATGGTGGAGAGAATGTGGTTTGTATTTATGGACAAAAGGGATTCTTCATAGTGAACCCCTAGTCACAGACAGTGCTGGACTTCTCTAGGCTTCCTTACATGAAGCCTGTCTCTGAAAAACGTAGGGCATGGAAGACAAGAAGTTATCTTCTTTTCAGGCTGCCCACTGAGAGTGGGTGGAGAGAGATGGAATAAGGAGCTTGTGTTGCATGCCCACTTTCTTTCTTCATACTGATCAATCAGATTATGTAATTTCTCCTCCCCCGGGAAGGAAAGAGTTGAGGAGCGGATGAAGTTTCACAGTAGTGGAATCTTCTCCACTTGGAAGGAAACACCAAAAATTGGGAAGGTATATTTTTCCCAGTGTAGCATCCCTAAATTTATTGCTGTTAAATTCTTTTTTTAGTTCTCAATATCAATGCCACATTGTACTATAATCATTTGTTGTCTGTTTCTACCTCCCCTTTCCTTCCTCAACTATGTGATTCCTAAGAGAAGAAATCTTTTTCTATTAATCTCTATGTCTCCAGTGACTGGCAGAGGCACTCAATAATTGCTTGTTAAATGAAAGAATAAATAAATAGACATTTCTCTCCAATTCCCAGAGAATACAGAAATAAGAATTATCACACCTAGGACTGTTAGCTAAGAAATAAGTTAGCTGCTTCAGAAATTCAGCAACTTGGTTTGAGTTCATCGTCAGCCTCTTTATTTTTTATTCTTATTATTTTTTAATATAGGGGCTTAACAAGTGAGCTGGACAAGCTGAAAGCTTCTTAGTGTTACCACTGCTGTGACTCCCAGCTTTACTAAAACTGGAATCAGGAAAGGTGTAAAGAACAACATGGCCTGGCAGTTTGGCACATACCTTGATTATTCCTTGCCCACCAGAGAAGAATAAAAGAGCCAATAAAAGGTTGGCTTTGGTGTCAACCTGGTTTTGAAAATCCATTTTGCAACTTAGTAGCTGTGTGACTTTGGCCAGACTATGTTTGCAGCATTGAAACTATGTTCTAGTAGTTTTTAGGCAATTTCCTTCTGTGAGGACATCATTTGCTTTTCAGAAAGATTCCCATTTGACCGCTTTTATGGAATTACTCATGCTCTCCCCTATGGCCTCCTTTTCCATTTTTGAAATCTTCCTGCTTTATCTTCAGACATCAGATTCTGCTGTCTGATAGCATGTGACTATCGAGAAATGTGATTATTCCTCTTACTTCTTTAGTTTATCCTGCTTTTCTGGTTTGTGATTGTATCTCAATTAACAATTTCCTTAGTTACTGATTGATTTAATGGAATCCAGCTTCATTGACATAATTTGTGAACTTTGGCTACCACTAACATCTGTTTGAACCAAAGTAGCCTGTCAAATTGCCCTGATATGTTTATTGCCCCTTCTAGAACTGCTGAAGCTTACTATCAATGGTCGCTTCAAAATGCATCAATTATTTTAGCCTCTCAGTAGAGTTATCCAAATGTAATACATGTTTCCTTGACCAATCAAGCCTGTATGTTTTGTACCTGATAATGCATATTTCTGGGAATACTATATGGAATTATCCAAATCCTAAGCATCTAAAGAAATGGTCACTTATAAACCAGGACACAAAAATTAGTATTTGAAAGACCTCATCAAGGCCTGGTTTTCCAAAACTGAACTCCCACTGCATTACATGACAACTTGTTGTCAACTGGCTTCTGTTTACTATTCCTTTCATGGTTGTCCTATTTCAATGAGTCAAGTTCATTCTTTGTTTCACAGTTTAATTCACAAATTCAGAAACTATTCCCTGAAGAATATTAAGTAGTGAGTAACAGTGACATTTGCTCACAATTGTATATGATTTTACAGTTTATAAAGTGTTTTTGAATCCATTTTCTCACTGGATTTAAGTTCTGTAACAGATGATCTTATACAGGGATATCATTAAACTACTAGAATAATTCTTGAGTTGACATTTTTGACATTCTTCATTCATTCATTAATTCCTTCATCTAACATGTATTGAATCTCCCTTTGTATTAAGCACTGTGCTAGAAATTCTGGAAAAAAGTTGAATAAACATGACCCTTACATTTAAGCCAGTGAGAAAGACTTAAAATTAATCAACAGAAGTATGATTTAAATATACTGTAATATAGGCTGGGTGTGGCAGCTTATGCCTGTGATCCCAGCATTTTGGGAGGTGGAGGTGAACAGACAGCTTGAGCTCAGGAGTTTGAGACCAGCCTGGGCAGGATGGTGAAAACCTGTCTCTACAAAAAATAAAAAAACTAGCCGAGTGTGGTGGTGCACGCCTGTGGTCTCAGCTACTTGGGAGGCTGAGGTGAGAGGATTGCTTGAGCCTAGGAGATTGAGCTTCCGTGAGCTGAGATAGTGCCATTGAACTCCAAAGTGGGTGACAGAGCGAGACCCTCTCTTTCTTAAAAAATCTGTAGAATAGATTTATACTACATAAAAAGCTAAAAGAATACATCAAGAGGAGAGGTTAATTCTGGCTTAAGCTATAAGGTGACCCAGTTTCAAAGAAGAGATAATTGTAAAGGAAAACAAGTAAAAGCCTGAAAAAAGTTAAGATTAATTTAAATTCATTTAAGTGTTTTTTTGTATCATATAATAGATTAATTGTTTTCCTTGAGTGTGTGGGGACAGTATAACAGGAGGAATAGTTGTGATGTCTAACAGGCAAAATAGGGTGTCATAATTTTAAACAGGTTAGAAATCACTCTCTCGAAGTTTAAACACTGGATTACTCAGACCTTGTTATGTATAATTTCTAGGTGATGAGTACTGGGAAAAATTTGTGCCAAGTCAGCATAACTAAAGGGCTTTAATAGCAATCACTTACTTATCTTTATTGTAATAATAATGATAAGGTGACTATATGGCATCAGAACCTAGATAAGTATTTCCCATTTCATAAGTTAGGGCATTTTAAGTAGTATTTTTTAAGGATATTGAGGAAACACTTTTAATATTCATGTACCTAATAGTAAAGACAGTGATTTGTTTTCTTCTTGGTTATAAACACTTGTAAGTGTGTGTGTGTGTTGTGTGTGTGTGTGTGTTTAATGGATGTTTTTAGCATTATAACATAACCCAAGCTCTACTTTAGTTCTTTTTAAAAAGACAATTACAATAGAAGAAGAACAAATAGGATTTCTTCTATAACTAATATTGACTTGATAGGGTCCCAAGCCTGAACTCCTCTGTTTATTCATGAAACAGATCCAGGCTATTGGTCCATTTGAATTTACTTCCAAACTTCACAGTTCAGACTGTACAGCCAGTTTAACTCTTGGCTTCTCAGGTGACTTGACTTGCAAGGGTTACAGAAAAGGCCACAGCAGTGCTGAGATGTTGCAAAAGAAACCGATGGCCTGGCCCATAGCCCAGTAGACCAGAGTTCCTCAGCAAAAGAGTTTCCACTGTTTATACTTGGGAGTTATCCCTGGTTTAGCCTTTGTCTCAAACCATCTGGATGTCAAAAGTGCTAAGAAGCAATTGACTTACTGGAGGAATAAATTCAATCTGGTGATTCTATTCTGGAAGGTTCCGTAAAGACAGAGATACTGGCAATAAAGCAGCCAAGCAATTTCCTAAGTTTTGAGGTCTAAACCTAGTTGTGAGATGGTATATTGATAATAGAGTGGCCACTGGAGACTCTTCATAGTGTCTCGACTTTTTTGTAGATAAAAGAATCCATGTTTAGACCTTGTCCAACAACTTACTTCCTAGCTTTCTGAAAGTAGCAAGTGTGGATTCTTTCCTAGAGACCCTGAAATTATTTCACAGTTTTCACTGTGACAATTGTTGGGAAAGTTTTATGAGACTTGGGGTTTCCTGAGAGTTATCAAGATCATTTTAAATTTGACCGCAAAGCTAATGTCAGAGAATAGCAGCTAAGTCATCTCAAATTGCAGTGTTATACATGAAAAAATATGCTTTTTTTTCTAATGAAGAGTAGGGGTGTGTATGTCCTGTTATTATACCTTTGCATTTTCCTGTATTAGCTGTTACATTGACCTATGTCAGAGATGAAACCTGTGAGTGTACTTTTTATTTATTTTTATATGGAAAGAGTCATTTAGGTAGTGGAAAACATCATTTTTGTGAAATGGCTAGTGGGCACAATTGCACTCATTCATTTTATTTCAAGATCATGTTTTACTTTATCAGTAAAAATTGTGTGTCAAAAATTTTAACTTTGAGATTTTGAGAAATTATCTTTTTTCCTTTTTTTTTAAATTTGAGACTGGGTCTCACTCTGTCACCCAGCTGGTGTGCAGTACCACCATCATAGCTCACTGCAGTCTCAACCTCCCTGGCTCACGCAATCCTCCCACCTCGGCCTCTAGAGTAGCTGGGACTACAGGCATGTGTGACCACACACACCCAGCTAATTTTTCAATTTTTAAAAAAACATTTGTAGAAATGGGGTCCCATTATGTTGCCCAGGCTGGTCTCAAACTCCTGGGTTTCAGTGGTCCTCCCACCTTGGCCTCCTAAAGTGTTGGGATTACAGGCATGAGCCACCATACTTGGCCCTCGAAATTATCCTAAATATAGCAATGCTAATAATGAATTGGCACATAGTAACCACCTTTTTCTCTCCACTAGTTATGAAAATGTCTGTTTCTGTAAGTAATTATCTCTTTCAATCTTTACAATCAGTTTTCTTTTGAGTTTTCCTTGGAAACCTCACACTCTCAGGAAAAGTATTCCAGACACTCACTTTAAAGGCCAACACACACCCCTCACGTTTCATTTAAAGTTCTGGTCAAGGAGTTAGTTTAATGTCAATCTCTCTATCATATCTGATGGTTCTTTGTGGCCTGGAAACATACAATTGATAAGATTTGCTGAATGCTTTTTATGTGCCAGACACTGTTGTAAACACTTTCCACTTAGTAACTCAGTTAATTCTCATAACCCTATGAGCTAGGGTCAGGTCACCTAAATCAACCTAAGTTAGTAGGCATCTTCTTAAATGTCATACACGGTTTATTAATCCATTCATAAAATACATACGGAATTTCTGCTAGGTCCCAGATGCTCTAGATAGAGAAGTATATAAGACTGGGTACCTACCGAGACTTTTAGGAGTTCAGAATCAAACAATTAATAGCCCCAGTTGCAGTTGCTTTGCTGGAGATTGTGTAATTAATAGAACAGATTAATGAGGCCTCAGGCACATAGTATGTGGCAACTGATATGATGAATACATTCTTTTCTATTCCAATTAGAAGAGAGGATCAGAAACAGTTCACATTTCTGTGGGTTAGACAATAATCTTCACTTACACTTTTGCCTTAGAGCTATATTAATGTTCCTGCCTTCTGTCATAACACACTCTGAAGAAATCTGGACTGCCTGGACATTCCTCTGATACATTACATTGATGACATTATGCTGATTGTTCAGATTGAGCACCAAGGCTCTAGTATGCTAAAGGCCTTGGTAAGACACAGTGTTCCAGAGGGTTGGAAATAAATCCTATGAAGATTCAAGGATTTGAAACTTCAAAATGAAGTTTTTTTTAGGAATCCGATGATCAGAAGCATGACAAAATATCCCCTCCAAAATAAAAGAAAATTGCTGCATCTTGAATTTGCCACCACACAGAAGATGAAGTGGCTGCTATGCCTTTTTGGGTCCTGGAAGCAACGTATTCCAAACCTATGAACACTGCTAGACTGAGTGACATAGAAAGTTGCCAACTTTGAGTGAAGAGGTCCAGGCTTCACTGCAAACAGAGCTGCCACTTGGGGCATACAATCCAAACATCTCATGCTGTTGGAGGTGACAGTGGTGGGAAAAGATGGAGTGTCTTATGGCAAGTGTCATTGGGAGAATAACAATGTAGGGCCCTGGGATTCTGGGGCAAGGCTATGCCATTTGTAGCATAGAATTATATGTCTTTTGAGAAAAAGCTCTTGGTGAGTTACTGGGACTGGTAGAGGCAGAGTGCTTCACCATGAGGCACAAAGTGACCATGGGTCTAGAACTGCACATGACAAATTTGGGTCTGCTGGATATATTACATCACAAAGCTGTATAGGTCCAGCAGCAGTCTACTTTAGTGTGAAAAAAATACATCAGGGATTGAGCCTGAGAAGGACAGAGGACTCGGTAAATTGCATGAGCAGGTAGCCCAGACCAGCACGTCATTTACAACAGCTGAAATAGTACCCTTCCCTAACTTGCTCCTGTGGCCATTTTGGGGCCCTCTATGACCAATTAAAGAGGGAAAGCTTAAGCTTGATTTTTGGGTGGGTCTGTTCTGTGAGTCCAAGCTCAAAATGGACCATGGCTACATTACAACCACATTCAAGGATAGCCTTGAAAGATAGTGGAGAGAGAAAATCTTCCCAGTGGGTGGAGCTGTAAATAGTGCATCTAGTCATTGACTTTTTGTGGAATGAGAAGTGGCCCAGTATATACAGACCTTGGAAATAGCCAATGGCCTGGCTGTCTGGTCAGGGGGCTGGAAAGAAAAGAATTGGAAGATTTTAGAGGAGTTTTGGGATAGAGGCATGTAGATAAACACAAAAAGTTTAGTGTGACATATTACGGCCCAACAGAAACATCTACCATGTTAGAGATTGTGAACAGTGAAGCAGATATAATAACCAGATCAATTTATATAAGTCAGTCTTTGTTGTTGGCCACCCTGAAACTGCCATTTTGGCACATGAACAAAGTGGCCATGGTGCCAGAGACAGGCTATGCATGGGCCCAGGAGCAGGAACTTCCCATCACCAAACCTGATCTAGCTTCAGCTGCTTCTGAATATCTAACCCGTCAGCAACAGAGATCAATGCTGTTGTATCACTATTTCTTGGCTATGCATGGTGGCTCATGCCTGTAATACCAGCACTTTGGGAGGCTGAGATGGGTGGATCACAAGTTCAGGAGTTCGAGACCAGGCTGGCCAACATGACGAAACACCATCTCTACTAAAAATACAAAAATTAGCTGGGTGTGGTGGCATGCGCCTGTAGTCCCAGCTACTCAGGAGGCTGAGGCAGAAGAATCGCTTGAACCCGGGAGGCTGAGGTTGCAGTGAACCAAGACAGCACCTTTGTACTCCGCCTGGGCAACAGTATGAGACTCCGTCTTGAGGGGAGGGGGGAAAGAAGTAGCCAACTTCATAGAACATTGGAACAGCCATCTAAAGGCAAAGCTGAAGCAACACTCTCAAAAGAGGCAGTGACATCCTTTGCACAGAAAAGCTCAGGATTATTCTTCTTCCTTTAGCTGGTTGTATGGGAACCCTTTCCTCTAACCCCATTTTGGCCATAGACACCAACCGAGGAAGGGATGCTGTTGAAACTGTGGTAGATGACATGGGGATCTGAGCTAACTCAGAGACCTCTATATGGTACCATGTTATCAGCAGGAAGAACGCAATGGCCACTGATGGGTGCAATCAGGAATAGCCCTATTTACCCACTCTCAATAACTCTCACTGGGGGATTTTGGGCTTCCTACAACTCTGGGCTCTGCAGGGCTGGAGGTCCTCAGAGGGAGTGCACTCTTGCCAGGGGACAGAGTGAGTCTCTCATTGAACTATATGTTATAGATACTGCCAGGGCAGTTTGGACACCTCGTGTCCAGAGACCTGCAGGCAAGAATAGGGTCACATCTTGGCAGGGATAATCAACTCTGATCATCAGGAGGAGGTAGTGCTGTTTACACACAATAAGGATAGGAATTTGTATGCAACTCCTATGTGACCTACTTGGAAGCCTGCTGGTACTCCTTTGGCCCACTGTAGCTGTGAAAGGACATGTACAACAACCCTCACTTGAAAAAGGTGTGATTGCCAAGGCCTCAGACACATCAGGAATGAAGGTTTGGGTCACACCGCAAGGTAAGCTACCAGTAATTGCCAAGGCGATAGCTGAAGGTTGAGGGGAATTGGAATGGATAATAGAGATGGAAGAGGATAAGTACTTAGTTGCAGTCTCAAGCCCAACTGCAACAATGGGGCTCCAGTTCATTTCACTAACTTTCTTCTAAGTTTTCCCTAAGGAAGAAAAGCACATAGGAACCATGGAGGATGTGTTCCCTAAATTTGCATAGAGAAGCAGATCTGTCCAGAGAAAGAAGTGGACTGTGGAAATCAAGAAAATTTGTCACTCAGCCTGGGTGCAGTGGCTCATGCCTGTAATCCAGCACTTTGGGAGGCCAAAGCAGGCAGATCACTTGAGGTCAGGAGTTTGAGACCAGCCTGGCCAACATGGTGAAACCCCGTCTCTACTAAAAATACAAAATTAGCTAAGCATGGTGGCATGTGCTTGTAATCCCAGCTATTCGAAAGGTTGAGGCAGGAGAATCACTTGAACCCAGAAGGCGGAGGTTGCAGTGGGCCGAGATCATGCCATTGCACTCCAGGCTGGGCAAAAAGAGCAAAACTCCATCTCAAAAAATAGTAATAATAATAATAATGTGTCACTTAAATCTTCCGCTATAGGGAGCATAATTGACTATTAGACCCTTACTCTTCTGGGTCCACTCCTGTTTCTGTACTGAGTCAATACTTCTTTTGGGCTTCTCCTAGTCAATAGCAGCAGGGGTACTAATATAAGCCAATTCCTGTGAGATGGAAACTCCTTTTAACAGGTGACTTCAGCTTGAGGACTCCATATTGGCCTGGTTGAAACTTTCTTAGAATTATACTGTAGTATAAAGGCTCTTTCTACCTAATCCTCCTTCCTTTCCCCTCTTTGTGAGACTTACATCACAGTCTGAAGACTTACATCACAGTGTGAGATTTACATCACAGTCTGAAGACACTTCGCACTTCCTCTGGCTATCTTCTATTTATCTTTCGTAGGCATTTTTCCACATAAGTCACTTGCATGTTTAATTCTGTTTTGCCATTTGTTTCTCAGAGGATACAAACTTACACAATGCCACCAGGGAATAGGACCTTAGCTAACAATAAAATGGTAGGGTATGAAGAAGACACACTTACAATCTACCTCCTGTATGGGATCTACAGAAATGTAGTACACAATGTTGACTGTGTTCTAGAAACTGTTTTCTGCAAATACTAATTCAAAAAATGTTATTTTTGCTAACCTAAATAAAGAGGAAGTGCTAGAAAAGAAGAGAAAATGAAAGTAAAGGAGTCACTTCCTCTATCTCTAACTGCTCTTTCACTTTTTTTTCCTATTTACAGTTTTTATTATTACTTAAGCAAGTATTTTGTACAGTCTAGCCGTCTAAAAATTCATAACTCTTGGCATTTGAGCAAAACACTGCTAGAAAACCACTCAAAAGTATGTGCCCTGAAGGACCAAAAGCACAATCTTAATTCATATAAATGACACCATTTTGTTACTGCCTAGTCAATTGTTTGAAAAGAGAACTGAACATTAGCAATCTTGTACCGTATTCTTATGTATGCTATTACCGTTTTGGCACATCTCTTAAAATCTTGAAACCATCTGTTACTTAACTAGAAAATCAAGTAAAGGTATTTGCTCTCTAGAACTAAAGACAGACATATCCTTGGATGGGTTTTTATATATTAATCATATTGTGTGTGCATACACATGCACGTGAGCGTGATGTAGATAAAATAACTGTAAGATTTGGGGTCAGGAGACCTGAACTCAGCTCTACAGCTTGTAAGAAACCCGGGCAAGTCCTATCGCCTTATTGAGTTTTGGTTACCCTGTAGGCTGTTGGAAAGTTCAAGTGTAATAGAGCATGTGAAAAGTCTGTGTAAATTATAAAATGCCATATAGATGTGAACTTTTATGATGGCGATGATAATTAGGGATCATCTTTAGGACAGCTCCTGATACATGACAGATGTAAATAGCTTAAGATAAGCAGGAAGTTAATTTAGCTCATTGTATTACTCTACTAGGACTTCCATAACAAAACACCATAGACTGAGTGGCTTAAACAGCAGAACTTTATTTTATCACAGTTCTGGAGGCTAGAAAGGCTAGAAGTTCAAGATCAAGGTGTTGGTAGGGTTGGTTTATCCTGAGGCTTCTCTCCTTAGCTTTCAGATGCCCTCTTGTTGCTGTGTCTTCATATGTTTTTTTTCTCCATCCCTGGTGTCTCTTCCTCTTCTTATAAGGATATCAGTCATATTGGATTAGGGCCCCACGCTTAGGGCTTAATTTAACCTTAATTACATCTTTAAAGGCTCCATTTCCTAACACAGACACATTGGGGTTAGGGTTTCAACATATGAATGTTGAATGAACACAGTTCAGCTTGTAACACTCATCATTAAGTATGTCCAAATCCATTCCAGGGTCTATTCAAAACTCTGCTGGTCTATCTCAGGATAATGTGGTTCCTAGACCGCCAGTCTCAGGGTTACTTGAGGTGCTTGGTAGAAATGCAGATTCCTCAGGTCCCATCTTATGTTTAATGAATCAGAATCTCTGGGATTAGCATTCAGCAACTGCATTTTTATCATCTGGGTAAAAGTTATCTGGATGATTCTTGTGTTCTGAAATTTAACAATTACTGATGTAATAGAAAGCACGTAGAGCTTTGGAGTTCCATTGCCTGGGTTCAAATCCTGGCTCTACCAACTACTAGATGTGTAATCTTTGTCAAATTACTTAATCATTCTGCCCTACAAATTACTTAATCTCAATTTTCCTATGTGTTGTAAAAATGAGGATTATTATTTCTACCTGCAGATTGTTGTGAGGATTAGAATAAGAGGCTTAGAGGACCTCGCATGCTGTAGTTGCTTCATAATATTTTTATTATCATTCTTGAACTTTATTTTCTGATAAAACAATGATTCCATGAACACTTTCGTATTTACGCTTTTTTCTTCCTTGCAATGTCATCTCTCTTATATCTAAATCCTACCTATCATTTAAGACAGATTTTAAAACTCATCTACTTTATGTCACCCTTCCTGATCCCCACTGTAATTTGGCTATCTTTTAGGACAGGAGTCCTCAACCCCCAGATTGGTACTGGTCCATGGCCTGTTAGGAACCGGGCTGCACAACAAGAGGTGAGTGGCAGGCGAGTGAGATTACCGCCTGAGCTCCACCTCCTGTCAGATCAGTGCTGGTATTAGTTTCTCATAGGAACACGACTCTTATTGTGAACTGTACATGAAAGGGATCTAGATTGCATTCTCTATCTAATGCCTGATGATCTGAGGTGGAATGGTTTCATCCTGAAACCATCCCCGCTGGTCTCTGGAAAAATTGTCTTCCACAAAACCGGTTATTGGGCCAAAAACGCTGGGGACTGCTGTTTTAGGATATTCCATTTTGTATTATAGTTATTTTTGTATGTCTTGTTCCCCACTGACCATTTACAACTGATTCTATCCCAACATGTACACACACACACACAATGCACAAACACATGCAACATACACTTTTTGAGGGTAGCTAGAACAGCGCTTCAACTAATAAATATTTGCTGAATGGAAAAAAAGGGGATATGTTTTTTCAAGGTGAAGATCCCACTTAATTCTTCATAAAATGTAGGCTTTTTTTAAAAAAAGTGATTTTTGTAGAGACAGGATTTCACTATGTTGCCCAGGCTGGTCTTGAACTTTTGGCCTCAAGTTATCCTCCTACCTTAGCCTTCTGAAGTGCTGGGATTACAGGCATGAGCCACTGTGCCTAGCCAAAATTCAGGCTTTCTATGCCCATAATACAAGAAGTAGTAGCTCATAATTTAGGGGCTGGTAGTATACAAGAAAATTTGAAACAGAATTTTGACAAATGTTAATGTATGCAGGGATTAAGCTAATATGTCTCTTTATTCTTATATACCAATAAGTAAACAGAAGTGGAGCCTTTAGTTATTATTATGAACATGTGGCCAGAGAAACTTCCTGCAATGTGCTCCTCTGGAAGAGTAAAGAGCTTGAGAGTGAGATTGATGAAGGATGAAAGAATTTTGATTGTTAGAGAAACTTGGAGACCTCAGTTTATTTTGAAACTATTTTTAGTAAAGATTTAGTCAGGTTCATTCCTATGAAGGTTTAGAAATGTCTGGTCTATTTTATAGCACAATAAAACCTCATGGTTTCCTGGTTGGCTGGTATTTATTTAAAGAGAGTGGCTTGCTGGTCTGGACAACATTTGAGAGGCTATAATGAGAGGAAATCTGATGTAAACCTTTTCACCTGTAAAAAGGAGGGTCTCTAAGGAATAAAATCAGCCATAGTCATGAGGTTTACTGGTTATATAGTCATAGTTTTGATTTGTTTAAAGTGTTGTTCATCCTTTCAAACATGGTTACACATTCCAAAATACAGTATTAAAACCCTGAATTTACATAAGGGTTCTTGTTATTTTTCACAGTTTGCACTTACATTTAATATAGTTACCAAAGCACCAGACCATGCTAGAGAGTTGTCACTGGGACCAGTCCAAGCATAATTCTAGTGAAGATTGATGTCAGGTTAAGAACTGGAGCACTGCAGTTAATCCTAGTTATTTAGCAGGAAAACTACACAAAACTCTTACTTTTGTCTGAATTATCTGACTAGACATTAAAAAATTTCTCTAAATGTATAAGTCTTTATTTTCCTTTTCATTAGCAAATCTAGTTGTTTGTTTACTATTTCCAGAGCTGGTAAGAATATAGTGATTTTAAACAAAGAATGTTGAATAAGATCATTTCAATGATCTTACCATCTGCATCTTTTCAAAAGGGAGATTTCCCACTGACTTCAATGAATCAGAATAAGTTTATGACAGATCATAACTGTTTAGTTATTTTAACCTCTAAGAGCTATGCTAGGCATTTATATTTGTTTCTGTATTATATAGAATCTGTAGCCTCACTGTCATATTTTTTACTCTTTTATTTGTAGGATACCACTATGAATACAAATAAGTGTTGGTTTATCATACCTATTTCTAGAAATGTAGGGAACACTGTAGGTAGTATACCATTAAGGGAATCCATTATTTTAAACTTATTTTTTTTTTTTACACAGGAGAAAAGTTGTTATACGTGTACTTTATATTGTATCAATAAACTATTTAAATTTTCTTTTTACACTAAAACTAAATAATGATGAAACTAAAGGTAAAGCTTTTTCCTCACTAAACTTTCTAGAATGAAATTTTCTTTTCTTAATATCAAAATAAGTATTAATCTATTCCTCAATCCACTGCAATCTGGCTTCTGCCCCCAACTGTGGCAACTGTTCCACATAAGGTTGACAACAAAACTTATCATTGTCAGGTTTCATTGACATCCGTGGATACTTTCTTCTCCTCGTCTTTTTAGAATGTGGTATTTTATGTGTTTTTGTCCCCCTTTTGGAAACTTCCTCATTTTGGTTTGTGACACCACTCCTGTCTGATTCTCCTTCTAGCTTTCTACTTCCTTTTCAGTCATTCTTTTGAGCAATTCTTTAGCTCCTTATCCTTTATGTTAGTATTCTTGAGTTCGAAAACAAATACTCTTCTCTTCTCGCACTATATACTCTCAGAGGATATCTCTTCTTCTCCCAGGGTTCTACTTCTCGACATATACTATACATCTCCAGTCTATACCTCTAGCCCAGGTTGTTTTCTTGAGCTTCAGACTCATACATCCAATGTCCATGAAACATTCCCACTTGGATTCAATCTGTTCGAAAGGAAATCCATAATCTTTACTCTCAATTACTCCTCTAGTAGTTCTTTTCCTTTCCAATGGTTTCAGGATACTCTAATCACCTAGGCTAGACCTGGGGAACCCTCTTCACCATCTCCTTTTCCCCATTCCAATTCTATGGAATTGATCAGAAAGTTTTATAGCTGTTATTAAATTAAATCAATTAATTCTTCCGTTCCAAATGTATTACTGCCATTGGCTTACAGAACTTTATCTTTCATTTGGCCAATTATAATGGTTTCTTAAGTGCTTTTCCTAGCTTTGGTCTTACATTCTTTCAAACTACCCTTCATTCAATACCAGCATTGGGTTTTGAAAAACAATTAAATTGCAATGAAATACAATAAAAAATGATCATGGCTTCTTCCTCCTTTAAAATGTTTAACAGTTCCTTACCACCTGCAGAATAAAGTCCAGGTTTCTCAGAGTGGCCTATAGAGCTTCCCATGATTTGGCTTCCACCTATCTATCCAGTCTCATTTTTCCATTCCCATCTTCTCTCCTCCACAAATCATACCAACTTGTTTACAGTTCCAGAAATGCGCATGATGTTTCATGCCTCCATGGCTTTGCAATACTGTTCTTTGTCTGGAATACTCTCCCTACTCCTTGTTCACCTGTGAAGCTCCTATTCTTCAATACCCAAGTTAGTATCTCCTCATCTGTGAATTACTTCATGTCCTAAAACTGTACCTGGTAAGAACTCTGTTAGAGCATTTCAGACTGTACTGCATTTGTTTACTTATTTTCTCTTTTACCAAACCGAGGGCAGGGACTATATCTTATTCATATTTGTACCTTTAGTATCTGGGTAGTGTCAAGTACATGCTGAATAAATGAATACATGTTTGCAAACATAAATCTCTTCTTGTCTTGACTATGTTTAATGCTATTATGAATAAAATTGGTTAGGGCTTAATTTTTTTTCTGTTTCTCCATGTTACAACACCTAGGCCCTAAATCAACAACTTTTCTGCAGAATGAGGTCTAAATATGTAAGACCATGAAATTAAGATAATAATATGCATTCATTTCTTAAAATTTAATATATAAAATATTTCTGCGTTTATAGTAATTAGAACAGAGGCATTAAAACCCCTGTAGCATTTGCTTTTTGATGAAAGAGAGCTAATTTATCTACTTGATTGTATAGTTAAAAGGCAGACTTAGTTGAATAAAATAATATTGAAAGCAAGCCTTAAAAAGAGTTGAACAGGGCCAGGTACAGTGGCTTACTCCTGTAATCCCAGCACCTTGGGAGGCCAAGGCAAGCAGATCACCTGAGGTCAGGAGTTCGAGACCAGCCTGGCCAGCATGGTGAAACCTCGTCTCTACTAAAAATACAAAAATTAGCCAGGTGTGGTGACAGGCAGCTGTAATCCCAGCTACTCAGGAAGCTGAGGCAGGAGAATCACTTGAACCCGGGAGGTAGAGGTTGCAGTGAGCTAAGATTGCACTATTGCACTTCAGCCTGGGCAACAATGTGAGACTCCTTGTCAAAAAAAAAAAAAAAAAAAGAGTTGAACAGATAATATAATATGGAGATCTCTTTGGAAAAACTCATATTTAATAGAGTCCTGTGAAGTCCTGAAGGGATGTGGGAGGGTAAGAAAAAAGATAGATGTAAGAAAAATAAACTTACATTTGCTAAGCATCTACTCATTGTTAGTAACCTTACATGTATAATTTAATTTAATCCATAATAATAATTCTTTAAGAGGTAAACACTGTGATCCCCATTTCATAGATGAGGTAGGTAACATGAAACATTAAGTAACCTCTAAGGTCACGTAGCTACAAATGGCAACTAGGTCAGAATGATGCTAAAGTTTCCTTCCTTCATACTATGCTGCCTGGCCTTTCAAATGAAGTTCTCAGAGCTGCTGTGCTGCTGTGCACAGCTTAGTAACACACACAAAGCCACATTATTTGCTCCTATTTGCAATGATCATATGTAGGTGGTTCACTTAGCAGTTAATAGTAATACAATTATATTTCCAATTGCATGCTCATTAAATATTTTTTAATGAAAAGAATAGTTTCACACTTTTTGATTATGCTAATGAACTAGATGAATCCTTTTGAGCTCCTCTTGCAAAACTGCATGAGTACATTTTAAGTAGGCTTAAATGGAGAAAGCACACTTCTACATTTTTTTGTTGTTAGTGGTGGTGTGCTCCGCTTGTTGGCTCCATTTGGAATCCAGAAATGACTGCTTTCTGGGAGAAAAGGCAGTTTGCTTTTGCTGCCTCCTGTAGATTGCTTGGCCTGGCAGTTTGTCACTTTCCTGGGCAAGTATCCAGTTTGTGGTAGTGAGGTGGTTTTGTGGCAGAACTCCACAATTAACCACAAGCTCAGTGTCAACGGTAGGCTGCCACCGTGATCCTTCAGATCTGCTGGGATAGCCAGAGCTAAAGAAACTCCTGCTTGTCTAGGGATGGAACAAGAAAACTTGGAAAGAGTCTGCATTGCTGTTTATTGTTCAAGGTTCAGGTTTTAGATTTAGAACAAAAAATCCAGGAAATTTCAGGCTAATAGTTATAGATTTAATACGTTTACCAATTGTTATATTTTAAAAGTATAATAGTAAATTTGCGTCAGAGATACAATTGTTGCTGTGAAAACTTGAAACAGAAAGAGGAAAATTCTTAAAGTACTAGAATATATGCTTTCATAGCAAAAGAATCCAGGTACTATCACTTGAGTTAAAATAAAAAATGACCCACACACCTCTGAAACATTTATTTTATGTTGAAAATGATATACAACATAAACATATGTCTAATTTTTTTTTCTAAATCTAGGAAAAAGGGTTCTTTTAGTGATTTGGTACAAATGAATGTTAAGAAAAACATTTTTTGATAATATGAAAACATTTTTCTATTATATTCTAAGTTTTCTATTAAAATTCATTGACTAATAAAGCCAAAAAAACAAAGGAAATACAGCTAAAATCTGATTAAAATAGTTTTGAGAAATATAAATACACTTGAAAAATTCTGAGAACTTGCTATGGGTTAAATACTGTGTTAGGCATGAAGATTGAGCTAAGATTGAATAAGACAATTCTTGTTTGAAGAATATATTGCAGAGGTAGCCATATAAATAAACAAATATGATAACAGAACATAAACCTTTATGTAACAAATTCCAGTTCCATTAGAAGGGCAACACCATCTCTGTAGCCCCCTCATTCCTTACACTTAAGCCATGGGATACTTGAGTTATCCAAATGCACTATAGTTGCATTCCTCCAGATTTTTGCACTGCTTCCTTCCTTTGCCCAGATTATCTTTTCTCCTTGCTTTACTTAGGTAACTTCTATTCACCTTTTAATATCAAGCCTAGAAATCACTTTCTGAGTCCTCCAGAGCATTACTCCTTACCTGCTACTCCTACTGTAGATTGGGTTCCTGAGCTCCCAGAGTACACTGAGGCTTATTACCTCAATATCACAGATCCTGTTACAATAATAGTCTTTTTACTATCTAGCTTTCATTAGACTAAGGAAGCACATCTTCACCATTATATCTTTGTCATCTAGCACACTGTACAGCACAACACCGGGCACATAATAAATACTGAATGAATGAATGCATTCATTAACGCAGATAGATTAAATGCTGGTGAAGGGGGGTTGGTACTTAGGAGAACTGAAGAAGTAAAAGAAATTAGGAAATTAAATACAGAGATGAAAGAGAGGTCAGGGGAAAGAGGAGCGAGATTAGAAGACAGCCATCTGGACAGATGCTGGAGAGAGAAAGAAGGAATACTGTAAGAGAGAGAAATGGAACTAGAAGAATGAGAAATAAACTGTGAGAACAAAGTGAGACAACCACACAGTGGGGGCACTCTAGAATAAAATGATTTTCTTTTTTAATAGTCCTAACACATTGTTCTCAACAGTTCTTAATCAGATATTTTTTCTTTTCTGCTATTTAATAGTCTATGGGCATATACTCTTTCTCCCAAATAAAGCTGCAGCTCCAAGAAAGCTCTGAAGCAACTGATATAGTTTTAAAAAATGTTCTAAATAGAATTTAGCACAAAGCTCTGCATATAGTGGGCACTAAATAGCCACTTGGTGAAAGGAACTAAAAGAGTGAGTCAAAATGAGGCTCAGATTCTAAGATGAGTATTAACTGGAAGGAACATAGGTATTGTTAACATACTTGGGCAACAGAGTTGCCATTGCACTCCGAAAACAATGATCCTTTCTATGCTAGAGAAAAACTTGTCTAGCATTTTTTTTTAAATATAAGGCTGTAAATGTGAATTATTTAATTCTTTGAAAAACCTTATAAGGTTTTACATGTATCTTCAGGGATTACTCTAGTTTTATAAATTTGGAATCTCAATGATACTGGTTAATTAACTGGCTATTTCTGGGTTTCTTTGATATTTAAAATTTGTCAGACCACTTTATCCTGAGAAATTAGAAAAAAAGAAATACACAGGGGCTTGCATTATCTTAAAATGACTTGAAAGCTGGGTGGTAAGGCTCAGAATTCCATGTCATGGTAAACCAGGAGAGTGGAGAGATCCACTAAGAAGTGGAGAGATCATGGGTCAAGACGTGAGGGAAGGCAGTCAGGTAAAATGAGGCTGGGGTAGAGCACTGAGAGAAGTCAAAGGCATACTGTGACTTTAGGATTTTTTCATGACAGATAATGGTCATAAATTCTTGAACCTAAAGAACTAAGTAATTTTATTGGTTGTTTAAGTTTGGCAAGGGAATAATTAAATAATTTGACCTCTAAGAAATGCAGCCTAGTAATAATCTTTGACAAAGACTGTAAACAGAGAAGGGAGTTGCTATAAACATAGCTAGCTCATTCTTTTTGTGCATATTTTTAGTTAAGTAAACTTCTGATGGTCTTTGGTCACGTCCTTACATTTTATTTTAGAATTCTCTCAGGTGCTGGGTTGGTCTTCAGATGGATGTACTCCGACTATGGGTTATTGAAAGAGTTGGGGTGTTAGCCTTATAAAAACCTGAATGACAGCTAAAAGAAGGCTAAAGAATTGGGAATTCAGACAATTTTGTGAAGAGGCCTTTGGATTTTATTTTTCAGAAAACAGTCTTTTGATACAATCCCTTTATTTTTACTTGTCAACACTGCGAGTTTGGTTTAGTTTGGCAGTATAAATAATATAAAAGGTTGCTCTTGGCAACCTGAAAGGTGAGTCTTAAGGATGCCTATATATTTTTGGCATACAGAAATGAGAGCTTTTTGAGACTAGAAGGGATTTCAAAGGTTATCTAAATTAGATTGCTTCATTTCACATTTAAGAAGAACAAGGCCAGTAAAAGTTATAGGACTGCTTAATGTCAGGGTATGAATGGCTAGGCCCAGACAAAAACTCACAAAACTGGATTCTACTCCCCTACTGTTTCCATGACCATGCCAATCCTACTTTAGATGACAACTTCAGATTAAATGCATACACACACATACACATATATATACACACACACAGACACACTCATTTTAATCTGAATTTAATTTTCAAATCAATTTATCATTTCCTATGGAATTTATAATGGGAATTTCAATAATGCTGGTGCTAGTTTTGTCATGTCCTTCTATACAAGCTAAAAATGTATCCATTGTTTTTTAGTCTTCAACTGGTGGTAATGAGTTCTATGCACATCATATAAAAATGCATTTGCTGAGTTTTGCTGAAATAAGCATTTTTTTCCCTTTCAATTGTCATGGGGATAGAAAGACCTTATGAATTTTTATCTTTTAGGACAAGCATTTGGGTAATCAATTAGAAAAGGAAAAGCAACGGAAAGGGAATTCTGGAACATTTTCATTTTGGTCAAATTCTTGCGCTAATTTCTCAGTGACTTTTGCTATGCATGTGAACTATAATCATACACGAAAATGGTCTGTTTTAGGTCATGGCTGTGGGCAGAGATTAATTGGTGAAAAATGGGCCTGTTTGTGGGATTTCCCACACAGTAAGGTTTCTCATCTCCCTGGAAAAATGTGGAATTAGCTCTTTGAGAAATGCAGTCCGGTCATGAGGTTGAAGCAAGAGCTTCGGGAGGGAAACACAGTTCACTCTCTAAGGCAGTTATGATTGGTTAGATTCCAGAGCAGTCCCTCTGGTGTAGCAAAGTTCTTTTCTTCTCACTTTCAAGTCCTTGTTTCCTAATGTTGCTAGTTTCACCAGTACTTCACCGATAGCATCTTATTGGCTTCTTTCAAGGCCAGCTGATCCAAACTGGGGAGTGGTCTTGGAGAGGATTCCTGGTTCTCCCCACTCCTCCATCTAGAACATGCTGTTACAGTGAAAAAGCCTTCAGTTTGGAAAGACCGCTTGCGACAGCAAATCTGTGCTACGTGGAAGGGGATACAAGATGTGAACCAGTAGGTATGTATAGCAAGGGTGCAAAGTGGAAGACGAGACGTTAGTTCCTCGCCTGTGAAGATGGATCTTGAGCAACATTCCCAGAGTGCATTCCACGTGCATGCTGCTCCCTAAGGGCCACTGCAAAGATCCTGGGCCTGCTGCGTGGCCCAAGAATCCACGTTGCTTTTGAGGCCAGATCTAGCCACAGTGATTAGGGTTTCTTTGCCATAGCCTTGGTGGTGGCTGGCCCTCATCTGGTCACAGTCTGAGGACCCACCCTGAACCGGACTGAGGTTAGAGACAGCTCCCCTCCCCTTCCACCCTTAGCTCGGCATCCCCACTAAGCACACCCCTTGGGGACCACAAACGCCCTCTTTCCAGAAGACCCCAGTAGTGACCTTTGAGAATCTGTCTGGGTGTCTGTAAGAGTCTGGCTGGGTGTCTGTCACTTACCCTCAAAGGGAACCTGCACGCCTGGGGTCCCAGGATGGCGGGCTTGCCCCTCTCGTTCGAGGAAGACCTCGTCCTTCGCTATCAGTCCCGGCCTGTCTTCGGACTGCTGCCGCCGTGCTCTTCACTGCCTGGGCACACAGGGTGGGCAGGGTCCCGGGCTCAAGTCCCTGCTGGGCGGCCGCAGCGCCGGTGGCGGCGGGACAAGGCGCGAGCGCGCCCTAGGCGCGCGCCCGGCCGCGACAGACACGGGGGAGGAGCGCCCGCCCGCCGCTCGCGCGCCCAACGGACCAGGCTCGGGCAGTGAGGTAACTGTTGCAGCCAGCGGAGCTGGGAGGCGACACCGAGTCTCCAGTCCGGAGAGGTGCCCGAGAGAAAAGGACGCGGCAGCCCAACTGGTCCCGGAGAGAAGCCCCTTCCGTCCCTCTCTTCAGCCAGCATGTCCCGGAATCCGCCGCTCCTCAGTCCGCGCGGCGGGGACCCGGGCCGAGGCGGCGGGCGCAGCCCTGACGCCTTGTGAGCTGGGGGCGCCGCGCACGCTGGGGCTGGGGTCTGAGAGCGCGAGCGGCCGCTACGGTACGAACGGAGTGTGCTGAGCCCCGTGGCTACCCCCGGCCCCGGCCATGAGGAGGGACGAGAGAGACGCCAAAGCCATGCGGTCCCCGCAGCCGCCGGATGGGGCTGGCTCGCCCCCCGAGAGTCTGAGGAACGGCTACGTGAAGAGCTGCGTGAGCCCCTTGCGGCAGGACCCTCCGCGCGGCTTCTTCGTCCACCTCTGCCGCTTCTGCAACGTGGAGCTGCGGCCGCCGCCGGCCTCCCCCCAGCAGCCGCGGCGCGGCTCCCCCTTCTGCCGGGCGCGCCTCTCGCTGGGCGCCCTGGCCGCCTTTGTCCTCGCCCTGCTGCTGGGCGCGGAACCCGAGAGCTGGACTGCCGGGGCCGCCTGTCTGCGGACGCTGCTGAGCGTGTGTTCGCACAGCCTCAGTCCCCTCTTCAGCATCGCCTGTGCCTTCTTTTTCCTCACCTGCTTCCTAACCCGGACCAAGCGGGGACCCGGCCCGGGCCGGCGCGGCGGCTCGTGGTGGCTGCTGGCGCTGCCCGCCTGCTGTTACCTGGGGGACTTCGTGGTGTGGCAGTGGTGGTCTTGGCCTTGGGGGGACGGCGACGCAGCGTCCCCGGTCCCGCACACGCCCCCAGAGGCGGCGGCGGGCAGGTTGCTGCTGGTGCTGAGCTGCGTGGGGCTGCTGCTGACGCTCGCGCACCCGCTGCGGCTCCGGCACGGCATCCTGGTGCTGCTACTGGCCAGCTTCGTCTGGTGGGTCTCCTTCACCAGCCTCGGGTCGCTGCCCTCCGCCCTCAGGCCGCTGCTCTCCGGCCTGGTGGGGGGTGCTGGCTGCCTGCTGGCCCTGGGGTTGGATCACTTCTTTCAAATCAGGGAAGCGCCTCTTCATCCTCGGCTGTCCAGTGCCGCCGAAGAAAAAGTGCCTGTGATCCGACCCCGGAGGAGGTCCAGCTGTGTGTCGCTAGGAGAAACTGCAGCCAGTCACTATGGCAGTTGCAAAATATTCAGGAGACCTTCGTTGCCTTGCATTTCGAGAGAACAGGTATGTTAGCCGGAAAGCGAGGTCTGGTACGCCAGCGGGTTCGGATTGACCGCTGCAGTTTCCGAGTTGAATTCGCTTATTTGAAAGCATGTTAACTTTCAGAATGGAAAAAGGTTGGCGGTAGGAGGAGGAAATACTGTTTTATTCAGGAAAGGATTCTTAAAATACAGGAAGC
Organism: Cacajao melanocephalus; assembly: GCA_963573385.1. Lineage (NCBI taxonomy): Eukaryota > Metazoa > Chordata > Mammalia > Primates > Pitheciidae > Cacajao > Cacajao melanocephalus. Next base: position 10,642 of record CAUYLG010062866.1, on the reverse strand, counting down.
CTTTTAAAAATGCAGAAGCAAGTACCTTTATCATTGAATAGAAATGAAATAGCTGCCAATCACATTGCACTTTTTAAGGACTGTTTATGCAGTAGATGAGTTCGCCGAAGAATGAGGTGAATCATTTGTGGTTGAATAGATTGACTACTCTCGCTTTTGGCATGCTCTGATGTATGTCTTTTTGGTGGCATTTATCTGTTTGCTGTTATAATGATGCCTGCCCAAAGATAATATACAGACGTTAGAATGAGGACATATATCTGTGAGTTTTAATAAGTGTGGTTTCGTTATTATTGATAATCGAGAGGAAAAATCTGAGATTTTATCTTTACAAGGATAGTAATGAGCTTTAGAAATGAGACTTAGTAATTTAGATGAAAAGACAGCAGTATTGGTGAATATAATGTTTTACAGACTAATTCAAGGTTCTTTGTATTTGCTGCATAATTAGAAGAATGTTTTAACAATTTAAACTTTAAATTTAGTAATTCCTGGAAAGATGCCAAAAGCATTTCTATTTTTTCTCCCATAGGTTTACATATTTCTGTTTTTTAAAAGGGATTGAAATCCTCATCAGCAAATGAGTTTACATCTTTATATAGTATTAGAAAATCTACCTGTTCTACATCACCAAGAAACTCAATACGTATAGCCACTGTTATTGAGCATTTATGAAGTGCAAAACATTTTACATATATTGTCTCAAATACTCATAAGAATGGTGTTTGGTTAGCGCCATTAACCTCTATATAGAGATGAGAAATCTAGGCTTGTAGAGGTAACCCAACTTCACATGTCTAGTAAGTGGTTGTTCTGGGATTTGATTAGATTTTTCAGTTTCAATGCTGTGTTCTGCACAACTAACTGGTAAGTGTAGTGGTTTTAAGTAGGAGAATAAGTGCGTACACCACAGTTTTTCAGAATTTTTGTATTAGTGATATGTTTTACACTGGGAGCCAATATGTTGGAGACAAAAGTTTCTTGTCCTTAATGCATTTGATGCATTCTTCTCTCTTCTTTTCTGTTCTCTTACTTCACTTCTTGTTTATCTTCTTTTAGAAGTAATCTCCAAGCTACTACATTGATTTTATGACATGTTGAACACTGATCTGTAGTGTTCCAATGACACAATACTTTGCTTCTTGAATTGGCTTCAGAGGCCACTTCTGTGGCCAACCACTTGAAAAAGTTTTGTTACGTCTTTTTTTTTTTTTCTCAGTTTACTACCAGTGATAAAAGACAGTACTTTAGGAAAATGTGTGTCAGTAGAAAAATTTTTTGACAGGATTTATTGTGGAGCAAGTAGTATCATCTATTTTCACAGAATGGAATTAACATTTGGCTTTTGGTCAAATGTGAACAAATTGCATTTTTTAACACTGTAAAATTGTTTTAGCAGTTTCATCACTTTTGTGGACAATTTTCCTGAACTTAACAGTTACAGTTTAACATATTTTAATTGTAATTTGTTGGTGTGGTTAATTCTGTCTGTCCTCTTGTAGTGGAAAATTTCTAGTCTTCTTAAGCCTAGTGAGGTGCTTTTTCCATCATGGCAACCTTTTCCAACCTTTAGGTGCAGTGTTCTGTACCAGGTAGCTTCAATTATTATTTATATTAGAGGAAAATACAATTTGTGTTTCTAAAAAGGGTATATTTTCTTAGTGCAGAAAACGCTTATTCACATTCTACTGTTAGTAGGAACATTTTTGCACACTTAAAATACATGTGAATAGTTCAGGGTTTATATATGCTTACCTTATATTCAGTATCTACAAAATAATTATATTTTGACATTACTAGAAAAGGGTATTTATAACTTAGCAGATACTGTAATAACAAGAATTTTTATTTATGCTTCTTCCTGAAGCCTTACAGTGGATTTGTGCTTTTTGTTTGCATATATATTATGTTAAAGATATTAAGAGGAAATCAGTACTTTTATGGGAGTAAAAGATCAGGGGATTTTCTAATTTTCAAAGTGTTGTATATGACAATTGTAGAAACACTTTCTTGTTTCAGAAAGTGAGGGAAGATGAAAAGATTTTAGGTAGTACCTGACACAGGGGAGAAAGTCCTGGATTCATAGGCAGAGGATTGTGGAGTCTTGGCTTAACTTTTTAATTTTGGAAAAGTCAGTGAACCTTTCTGAATCTTAGTATCCTGTCAAATCAAGGGATCCTAGTAGATGAATTCTGTAAGAACTTCTAATTCTAAAATTAAATTCTGTAATACCTTCTAATTTTAAAATTAAATTCTTTTAGTTTATACTTTTGGTAAGGTAGAAATAAAAATATAATTAAGATGTCACAAACCAGTAATTCTTGAAGTTTTACTTATATGTTGAATGTTGACCTTGCTAACCTATGTTTTCCAAGGTATAATAATTGAAAAAGATGAGCAAATATCCTGTATATTTTGGATAGAACTTTAAAAAAGTATATGGGGGTTCATTTTTAGGATGTTAACAAAATTATTATACTTTTGTTTCCTTAAGAAGCTAAGCATTTTTATTAACCTCTTTGAAAGCCACTCAAACTTCTATGAATAGAAATGTTTTTAATTGTATAATAATAGATTTAAAGTAATATTTAACTTTTGGGATGTTATAGTACTGTGTTGAAAAATAATGGCACCTGTTTGAAAAACATTTGATTTAATAATTAGATTTATAGTATTTGATTTAAATGCTATATATATGTCAGTTCGGTTCTTAACTAAGGTTTTTAAATTATTTTTTAATTTTTTTTTTTAGCAAAGCATTTAGAGATTTGAAGCCCGAATCTAGTTACTGCTAAAGGTGTTCTGCTTTGGTGGGTTAATGGAAAGAAGCACTGAGTTTGTAGTCTGTCTGCCAAGAATCAGCTGAAACTAACAGGAATTTTAAAAAATTAGTTTTCTGCATAGAAGCTTTGAGTGGAATTGAAGGAATTATATTTCTATGCCATTTTAATTGCATATTCTACAGTGCAGTTTTCAGCTTTTCAATAAGATCACTTTGTGTGTGACTAGGTAAATACAAAGTTTTGAAAGGCGTAAGTTAGTGTGTGAGATATTTTTCTATACCTTTAATGCTAAGTGCTTTCTAAATGGTTAGGTAAATATTTAAAAATTCCTTGGCCCTAATGCCCATAAATATTACTTAAAGTGTTAATTTTATGTGAAAAAGGTATACATATGTAGTGTGGGGACTTAAAAAAAGAGAGTTTTCTTTTTTTTAAAGTGTGATTATTTACTCACCTAAGGAATTTGTAAGGCATAACCCCCTGTTAATTTCTTTAAGAATACTGTGGTATTCGTGAAATTTATTTTATGGCTTCAATGAATGAGTGTTTTATTCCAATTTCATGTTACTATTTTGTGGTAAAATATCAGCCTATATGATAATTTTATACTTTGTTTTGTAAATATAGTATGTGCTCTGCCATGAGTGTTATCTTTCAAAAACAGATATGATAGAGTCACTTGCTCTGTTTTAAAAATCTCTTATGGCTTTTCATTGTCCACAGGATACTGTTCAGGTCCTTGACTCTTGCTTGCAAAGTCCTTCATGATCTAATCTGCTCTTTGCTATTTCTTAAAAACATTTTATTACTTATGGGACACTCCCTGTCCACATACATCCTCGGTTTAGCAATTTGAGGGCTGCTTTTTGTTATCAACATTGTTGTGGATTTTTCTCTTTTGATTTTACCATTCCCATTTGTTAAAATCTCCTTTAAGGAATAAATAAGATTAAGAAGACTTTGCGACAGTACACCGATACTCAAATTTATGTATAAGCTGAGAACAGAACTCCATTATAGAAGAGTGGGCCATATTTAGGAAGAAAAGTTGACAAACCATGTGAAGCAGCTCTGATGAGTATTTTCATTATAGTCACATCTCCATAATTTGTTTTTATATACTTAGTGGAAGGTAATCATAAGTAAAACCATAAAGTTTGTTTTTCTTTGTCCTCAGACTCTGTCCTCAGTGGCAGGCCCTTCTCTCATTCTTTCCCTTTTCACTTTCAATTACCAAGTCAGCTTATTTCCCTGGCACACTCTTCTGCCTTCTGTACCCCATCCAAAGCAAGAATTCATACTTGCTGAAAAAGGCTATTTCAGTATAATTGGTTGTATAGATATACACAATATAGGACAGGTTCAGAATTTATCTAATTGAAATCTTCTCATTGTATATTATACAAAGGAAATAAATTGAACTCCAGAGAGATAAAAATACTGGCTCAGGGTTATTCTGTAAGATATTTGGAACACAGGGACTAGAACCTAGGTCTTTACTCCTAGTCCACCTTTACTTTCCACAAGGAGCATATATACTTCCCATAATAGCTTCCCAAGGCTGTACTTAATTTTGCCAAGTATCTCCAATTATGTGAAAAAAGGCAGTTAAAGGAAGTAGGTGAGAAATGGGAGAGAGAGTCAGTTAAGAGGGACTCCTGAAAATCGCATAGTTCATGATGACCTTGATTACAAACTTCTGATACAGTTATTTCAAAGTAATTTGTAAAGATGAGGCTGGTCTCAAACTCAGGTACCTACATAACAAATTTATTTTATATGTTGAAGACAGAATGTAAGTGAATTGACTATTGCCTGCTTTGCTTAAAGGCATTCAATTTAAACAAAAGAAACTGAAAAACTGTTAGCTAAACAAGACTTTGAGAGAACTGCGTTGTGACTGTGGGTGGTTCCTGACAGTTTATAACATTGAGTTGTTGTTCACCTTGTTATTTACAATCTGATCTGTGCTTGTGGTGGTTATAAGCCTGTTCTTAGAACTTGGGGTAGAAGAGTCTATCTCCCACTGTTATTATTATTTTTTTTCCTTTTACAACCGAGAACTTTCCTTCTGTCATTAATTTACCTAGCAGATAACTTTATGGATTTCTCCTCCTTCATCTGCCATGGTACATTGTTTGGTTACCTCTTCTTTACATTTCATACAACTTGCATTCAGCAACTTTTTTTTTGGGGGGGGGGACAGGGTCTCACTCTGTTGCCCAGGCTGGGGAGCAGTGATGTGTGATCTTGCCTCATTGCAACCTCTGCCTCACAGGCTCAAGTGATCCTCCCAACCCAACCTCCTAAGTAGCTGGGACTACAGTGCCTGCCACCATGCCCAGCTAATTTTTGTATCTTTTTTTTTTTTTTTTGTAGAGAAGGGGTTTCACCGTGTTGCCCAGGCATGTCTCGAACTCCTGTGCTCTAGTGATCTGCCCACCTTGGCCAAAGATAGCCACATTTGCGAATATGTTACCTTACATGGCAAAACGGACTTTGGAGATGAGATTAAGGATTTTGAGATGAAGAGATTATCTAGGATTATCTGAGTGGGTGCAGTATAATCATGAGGGTCCTTAAAAGGTAGAACAGAGAGGCGGAAGAGATCAGAGAAGATTTGACAGTGGAAGCAGGGTTGGAGTGATGCAATGTGAAATGGACTCAACCCATATTTGCTAGTTTTGTGATGGAAGAAGGGGACCTTAGCCAAGGAAAGCAGGCGGCCTCTAGGTCGCTGAAAAGGTAGGGAAGTAGATTTTTTTCCCCAAGAGCTCCCAGAAAGTATTGAAGCCCCACCAGCACTTTGGTTTAGCTTAGTGAGACCTATAATCAACTTCTGACCTGCACACCTATAAGATACATTTCTGTTATTTTATACCTTTGAATTTGCAATAATTTGTTACAGGAGTGTATTAGTTTGCTAGGGCTGCCATGACAAAGTACCACAAACCAGGTGGCTTGAACAGCAGAAATGAATTGTCTCACAGTTCTGGAGGCTAAAAGTCCAAGATCAAGGTGTCTCCAGGGTTGGTTCCTTTTGAAGGATGTGAGGGAGAATCTGTTCCATGTCTTTCTCCTAGCTTCTGGTAGTTTACTGGCAGTCGTTGGCTTGTAGATGCATCACCCTGATCTCTTTCTTCATCTTCACATGGCATTCTTCCTGTGTTCACATAGTCTTTCCCTGTACCTGTCTGTCTTTGTTTCCAAATTTTCTAATTTTCTAAGGATTCAGGTCATACTGGATTAGGGTTCACCCTGAATAGCCCTGTAGAGACGTTATTTCCTAATAAGGTCACATTCTGAGGTACTGAGGATTAGGAGTCAACATATTTTTTTTGGGCGATACAATTCAACCCATACAGAAAACTAGCAGACAGAAAACCCATACAGAAAACTAGCAACAGAAAACTAAAGCTATGTAAAGTTGAATTGTTTTTCAAAATGGATGCTGAATATAAATTGATGCATTTATATTTTTGCTAGCAATGAGTAAGAATGCCCCTGGATCCACATTCTTACCAACCAATGCTTTTTATTTACTGACTTTAAGTTTTGCTAGTCTAGTGGGTATGAAATTTCTTTGTGATTTTAATTTGCATTTTTCTAATTTCTAATAAGATTGAGTTTTAAAAAATATTTTTATGACCTGTGTTTCTTATTCAGGGATTACTTGCTCATGTCTTTTTAAAATTGAGTAGTTTGTTTTCTCATAATGTGTGTTGTCTCATGTGCTCTTTATATATGTGGACACAAATCCTTTATTAGTTATTTGGATTACAGATACCTTCTAGTTTTTATGATGCTTTTGGTAGAAGTTCTTAATTTTAATATTGTCACACTTATCAGTCTTTTCCTCTAATGATAAGACTCTGTGTGTCTTATTTATATACAAAACTCTTCACCGCTGGAAGTTGTAAGATAGACTCCTATGTTGTCTTAAACATTTTCATTTAGGTTATTTTTTCTTTCTTTTAAAATTGTAAATTAACAATGTATAATTGTGTATATTTATGGGGAACAAAGTTATATTATGATTTGTGAATATAACATGGAATAATAAACCCTCCTGTATTGTCTTTTTAAAAGTTTAAGGTTTGACATGGTTTTCATACACCTAGAATTGATTTATAGGTATGATGTGATGTAGCGATTCAATCTCATTTTTTAGCCATATGGATATCCAGTCATGCCAATACAATGTATTAAAAAGTTTGTTTATTCTCCATTTATCAGTGCTTACTCTGTCCTATATCAAATTTCAATATATGCATGACTGTATCTGGGCTCTATTATGTTTGATTTGCTAGTTTTTGCATCCTGTGTTAATTCCACACTGTCTAATTTTAATAGCTTTCTAATAAGACTTAATTTCCAGTAAGTCCCTAATCTTATTCTTCTTCAACAGCATATTGGCTAACTTTAGATCTTTGTTCTCAATATATATTTTATAATAAGCTTGTCAAGTTTCACAAAAATTTCTGTTGGGAATCTGATTGAAATTGCATTAAAATTTGTGAACAAATTAGAGGAGAATTGCTTTTGATGGAAATTTTTAAGTTGTGCTTTTCTGGGAATTTATTTAATGTCACAAAAAATTTATTTTCATAGTTCATAATATCTTTTCATTATCCATTTAAGTCCTTCAGTCTCTGCATTTATATTTATTTCCTCTTGTTCATTCCTCATGTCATTTGTATCTTTTCTGTTAATCAGTTTCTCCATACTATGCTGTTTCTTAATCTTTTCAAAAAATAGATTGCTGCTTATTTTCTGTTGTTTATTTCAGCTCTTACCTTTATTCTTTCCTTTTTTTTTCCTTTCTTTGAGTTTTCTTTGTTGTTCTTTTTCTAACTTTGTAAGTGGGATGCTAAGCCTATTAATTTTGAGTCTTTTTCCAGTGTATGCATTTAAGACTATACATATCCTTCTAAATATTGCTTTGGTTTAATGGCACAAGTTTTGATGTGTGTTATTGTTATTGTTCAACCTTCTAAGCATTATTTAATTTTTGTTTTGATTGCTCTTTTGACTGGCAAATTGTTTTAAAAATGATTTCTGATCATGTATAGGTTTTCTATTATTTTATTGTTGATTTCTGATTTAATTTTTTAGTGGGTAAAGAGTGTACCCCAACGTATCATTCATTTTCGTAAGTGTTCTTTGTGCTTGAAGAAAATATATAAACATTCATTTATTGTTAGGTACAATGTTTGTTACCTGTCTGGTAGATAAAGGTTATTGAATGTCCTCTTTACATCTTTTATATTCTTTTTATCTTGACTCATCAGTAACTGGGGAGGTTATTAAGAATCTCACTTTGCTGGTGGATTTGTCAGTTTCCCACCATAGTTTGTAATTTTTTTGGTGTTTGTGAACTGAATAAGCTGCTTAGATTCTCTACCAGAAATGCCAATATCAGTGGTAAAAGTAATACAAGCAATAAAGAAATGTAATCTAGGATCAGAAAAGAGGGATTATTATAAAATTTCATAATTACTGAGTGCTCATTATATGCTAGTCTCAACAACCCTCTGAAGTAATTATTGGGACTCTGTTTTGCAGCCAGAAACTAAGGTAGGAAGGTGAATTAACCCAAAATAACTTACCTAGTACATGGAAATATATAATATGTTAAGTGCCATTTTTTAACATAACAAGCCTTTAAGAACTCTCTCAGTTGGAAAAACTAAACCACAAGTTAAAACATTTAAAAATGTCTTTTGACAGGAATTAACGAATTGGCATAAAATAAAAAAAAAACTCAAATCCCCCAAAAGGAAGCGAAAGTGGGGATCCTGAGAAGTAAGCAGACACTGAAGTCAGCTTTCACCTGGGTTTCTGAGTATCTTTAGAGACCTTGAACATTTGTGTCTGCTTTGCGTGGCTAGTCTCAAAAGATAAAGCCTATGGTTTGTTCAAAGTGAGGAATCTAGTAGGAAACCTCTGCATAATGCTGAGACCCCTAAAGTGCTAATACCCCCAATGTTATGGTGAATGAAAAATAAATATGGCCATGGAGATGGGATGTCTATTTTAGTTGACCTTTGCAGAGAAAGGGATTAAGAACTGAAATAAATTTCACCTAAGAAGGTATAAACACAGGACAAGAGGGCTCTCACATATTTTTTGTTGTGGTGAAATATACATAACATAAAATTTACCATCTTAACCATTTTAAGTATACAGTTCCGTGCACTAAGTACATTTGCATTGTACAAACATCACCATGATCCATTTCCAAAACGTTTTTCATCTTCCCAACATGAAACGCCGTTCTTATTTAACAGTAACTGCTTTCCTTCTCCCAATCCCCTAGAAACCACCATTATACTTTCTGTCTTTAGGAATTTGACTACTCTAGGCACCACATAAAAATGGAATCATACAATGTTTGCCCTTTTACGAGTGGCTTATTTTCCTTAGCATCGTGTCTTCAAGGTTTATCCACATTTTAATATGTGACAGAATATTCTTTTTTTAATGGCTGAATAATATTCTATGTTATACCCCATTTTCTTTATCCATTTATCTGCTGATGGATATTTGGGTTGCTGCCTTTTGGCTATTGTGAATGATACGCTGTTATGAACATGGGAGTTTAAGTTTCTGCTTTTAATTCTTTTGGGTATATGCCCAGAAGTAGATTTGTAGAAAAATATGGTAATTCTATTTTTAATATCTTCAGGAGCCATTATACTGTTTTCTACAAGCAGCTGCAACAGTTTACATTCCTACCAGCAATGCACAAAGATTCTGTTTCTCTACACTATTCGTTTATTTATTTATTTATTTTTGTGATAGTAGTTGATATGGTTTGGCTGTGTCCCCACCCAAATATCATCATGTATTTTAGTACCCATAATCCCCATGTATTGTGGGAGGGACCTGGTGGGAGGTAATTGAATCATAGGGCGGTTACCCTCATGCTGTTTTCATGATATTGAGTGAGTTCTTACAACATCTGATGGTTTTATAAGGAACTTTCCCCTGTTTGCTTGGCACTTCTCTCTCCTGCCGCCATGTGAAGAGGGAAGTGTTTGCTTCCACTTCTGTCGTGATTGCAAGTTTCCTGAGGCCTCCCTTGCTATGTGGAACTGTGAATAAATTAAACCTCTTTTCTTTATAAATTACCCAGCCTTGGGTATGCCCTTCTAACAATGTGAGAATGGACAATACAGTAGCCATCCTAATGGATATAAAAGTGGTATCTCATAATGATATTTCATTGTGGTTTTGATTTGCATTTCTCAAATGATTAGTGATATTGAGCATCTTTTTATGTGCCTTTTGGCCATTTGTATATCTTCTTTGGAGGGATTTCTATTCAAGTCTCTTGCCCATGTTTTAATTGAATTGCTTGTTTATGGTTGTTTATTCTTATTGTTGTAGGGGTTGTTGATATATTTCTGAATATTAATTCCTTATCAGATGATTTATAAAAACTTTCTCCCATTCTTTGGGTTGACTTTCGTTTTATTGATAGTATCCATTGATGTGCAAAAGTTTTCTATTTTGATGAAGTTTATCTATTTTTTCTTTTGTTGCCTGTGATTTGGGTGTTGTATGAAAGAAATCATTGCAAATTCAATGCAATTAAGCTTTTTCTCAGTGTTTTCTCTGAAGAGTTTTATAAAAATTTTAGTTCTAATGTTTAGGTCTTTAATCTATTTTGAGTTAATTTTTGTATACAGGATAAGGTAGTGGTCCAACTTTATTCTTTTTTTTTTTTTTTGAAAGAAAGAAAAAGAGAGGAAAGAAAGTGAGAGTGAAAGAAAGAAAAAAAAGAATGTAAGAGAGAAAGAAAGAGGAAGAGAAAGAGGGAGAGAGAACGGGATTCTTGTTCTATTGCCCAGGCT